>JBBJLS010103249.1:0-19946 GCA_037577275.1 Bryconaethiops microstoma | reverse complement strand
CACTAAAACACACGACACCAACCTTCTTCACATTTCTCCACTAAAACACACGAAACCAACCTTCTTCACATTTCTGTACTAAAACACACGACACCAACCTTCTTCACATTTCTCCACTGAAACACACGACACCAACCTTCTTCACATTTCTATTAAAACACACGACACCAACCTTCTTCACACTTCTCCAGAAACACACGACACCAACCTTCTTCACATTTCTCCACTGAAACACACGACACCAACCTTCTCCACATTTCTATTAAAACACACGACACCAACCTTCTTCACATTTCTCCTCTGACACAGTCTACACCATGATTTCTCCATAGAAAGGCTATGGATTCTCATATTTTTGGTCTGCTTTCTTATAATTACAAATTAATTGCAATTTGCTTTCTCAAATCCTCAGGTTATTTATCTGTTGCCATAACAAATGTTTTTATTGAGATAACAGAATAATCAACTTGATTCGAGACGAAATTAAATGCTAAATTAAAGCCCATCACACTTAAACATAGATTCCCTGATAAAGACAACATGGAACTTGTGTTTTTTTTTCTGTTTGCTGCAGTCTATGAGAGTCTATTCACACTCAACACAACCGCACAGGTTGCTTCACAGAAAGCCAGCACACTGTAAATTGTTCTCACACTGAACACCCTCAGGTCCTTAAGGGCACCACTGGTCCTACACGTACAGACCCCCACCATATAAAAGTCCACTGATATGTAGCTGGGCAATCAAAATGTAAATCAAACATCCTTAAATTTTCAAGTTGATTGTACTGGAAGTACGGGGACTATATGCAATACTCGGAGGGTGCCCGGCTCTGGTCCTGGAGGGTCGGAGTCCTGCACAGTTTCGTGTTTTCCCTGTTCAAACACACCTGGTTTGGTGAGAGTGTTTGATGAGGAGAACCTCTTTAAACCCTGGGGTAAAGTGTGTAGACCTGCTATAGGGGCTGTACTACTTTATGCTCAATAGCTAAAAGTGAATACAAACATAGTGTACACATGCACACATTTCTTATCGCTTGTGATTATAGTTTGATCATTTATATCAGTGCTCACAAAAAAATAATAATAACAACGGATAGGAACACTCGCGAGATCTTGTCGAGAACATCATGCAAACGGTTCAGGCGTCATATCGCGATAATGACACGAGGTCAAGAAATCGAGAAAATGTAAGTTTCAAGAATAAACTCATTATCATAGGAACACGGTACATAAAAGATCTTCAGTGGCGTTTAAGTTCACTTGTGTGACCGTTCGACACCAAACCGAAAGTGAAAGTCAACTGCATACCCACTAATGGTGAACAACACACTCCGTGAAGAAGGTGCAAAATAAGGAAAATCAAAGAGATCTCCATATCTTCTCTCTTCTCAGCTCCACCGTCCCGGTTCTCGTCTTCTTCTCCTTCCTTCCCTCTGTTCCTCCAGCTGCTCTAGCCTCACATTTCTCCCTCCTCGTCCTGCAGCTCTCTCCACTCTCGCCTCAAACTTTTATTTACTGCGGCCTCAAGAGCCAATCCAACGGGTCACGTGACCACGTGGGTGTGTCATCATGTGAGGACCATTTACCGTTTGTTCCCGGTACACTAATAATAATAATAATAATAATAATAATAATAATAATAATAATAATAATAATAATAACAACAAGAAAAAGAACAAGGACACTACAGTACTACAACTACTGCTAATAATAATGATAACATAATACCACCACCACCAACAACAACTTTTTTACACTGCCTTTCATAAACCCGAGGTCGCTTTACAGATATGTCACACATGAAACAAGAAGACACATAAAGTATAGAATCTCTGTATATATTACAGAGATTCTGAGGAAGGGAATTTAATGGTTTGAAATTCACAACGCAAAATGATCTCATTCACGACAATCGAAATTTAGGAAATTTGAGTATCATGTGCCAATAAAAGCAAAAGACAAATTACTGGACAGTTCAAGAGAACAGGGAGATGATTAAAACATACATTATGTGAGTTTGGTAGTTTTTCCGTTTTTGTCTATGGTGCCCGTAAAAGTGCAAATCACGTTAACAAAAACAAAAAACAAAAGCAAAAACATGAAACATGACAAATCTGAAACATAACAGTAAAATAAAAAATACAACAGCAAAATAAAAAAATCAGTACATGTGAAAACAAGACAAAAACAAAAACAGACGGCACATTTAAAAATAGAACCATAAAATCAAAAACAGGACGTTAAATGTAAAAACAGAACAATAAATTAAAAACAGGACTATGTGCTATGTTGTATAAAACATATCCTTCTGATTGTTCATAATACACGTTGTCTTTAAACACACAATATCAACATTATGATTAAAATCTTTTTTTTTTTAGAGAAATAAAAATGTGTTTTCCATCATACAGGAGCTGTTATTCTTTTCAAAAATGTTAAATTCAACACTGTTACAAACAGATGTAAAACTATGAATGAAGCACAGCCAGACACATTTCCACTGGAAAATGTGAAGTGTGATTGCGTGGTTGCTATAAAACTCAAACTTTGGTTTTATGCGCAAAAAAAAAAAAAAAAAAGCTTGCACAGAGAAAAAGTTCCAGCAAAATTGGCTCTCACACTCAAACTAAAGCACTTTAGCCCTTAGAACCCTGAGGCTGTTTTTCCCCATTTCTCCATTACTTGTTCTTTTCTAATATGTAAAGCCTTAAACAATGTGTAATGGATATTATGGATAAAGGCAGCAGTTAAGGTCCTCGAGACGGCGCGGGGGCACGACGGGGGTGGTGGTGACCTAGTGGTAGGGTACTTGCCTCTGGACCAAGAGGTCGTGGGTTCGAATCCTACCTCCAGCACCACCACTGGGTTCCTGAGCAAGACCCTTAACCCCAAGTTGCTCCAGGGAGACTGCCCCCTGTAGTCCGGGAACGGAAGTCGCTTTGGATAAAAGCGTCTGATAAATGCCGTAAATGTAAATGACGGAATCACAGGCAATGTGGGAAATCCTCCGAGCTCAAATCTGAAAGGTAGACTCCCCATACTGCTGAATATGGGGCTTTTGGTATCTGCTGCTCTTGTTCCTGCTGCCGCCCTTGATGGTGAGTGATTGATTACCATCAGCTGCAGCTTATATTGGACTGGACTGGTGGGGGCGTGTGCATCGAGGGACACTATCTCTTCAGCACCTCCGCCATAGTTGAGAGAGGAGCCCTTGCCCTAAGGCACCGTGGGATCAGGAGCCCGATGTCACAATATAGAAATACCATACGCAGGCAGCCAAATTTTGGAATGAATCGCACGGCAAGATGAACAGAAGTGAGCTGAAAAGAGTGATCGGAAAGACGACGCGGCTGATGTCATCGTTGTTCTGTATCCAGTGCAAGTTACAGTAAAATGGCGATCAGTTCAGTTCGTGGCATCTACAGAACAAACAAGCAAGAGGAACCGAAATAAGATCCATTCAGTGTAAAGTACTGAATACAGTTAAATCATAGGAATGTTATGAATGAGGATCAATAAAAAATTAAATAATGTAAAGTGCAGTGGGGATTTCCACAGTCACACACTGATCACTGATAGTAAAGTCCTGTTGATGTTCTTACCATTAGATCGACAGCATCTCCATAAACCAAATCCCGCAACCAACAAGCAAACGAAGACGAGAGACATCCAAACAGCCGTCCTGCTGCGTTTCTCCCCAACTACATTAAGAATACTCTCATTATCAGTCAGTACTTTATTTAGTGTCGGCATGAATTAGCGTCCAGAAATGGGTGAATTTCACTAAAAAAGCAAAGTTTAAAATGTGTGTGCTTTTAAAGCTGTAATATTTTTTAGATGAAGTAACAGATTAGATGGTGTGCAGAAGTAATCGTACCCCAGACTCTGGTGATGTTTCCTGTTACGCTGCTGTGAAACACTACACAGCTGTAGGTGTGTTCTCCTACATCCTCCTCTGGAACCATCACACTCCTCCTGGTCTGGTACGTGCCGTCCTCGTTGGGCAGCACATCAGTGACCCCTTCATCAACAAGCTGCAGGTCTGGACCGAGCCAGTCCACCTGAACCGCCCGGGGATAAAACCCCGTCACGTGACACGTGACTTTAATGGAGCCGGACGTCTTCTTCTCGAAGATCTTGACTTCTGGAACTAGAAAATAATATTAAATTACGTAATCTTCTATAAAAAAAACAGAGACAAAATAGTAACAATGATCATTTTGGTTTGATTTGTAAATGAACTGTGGTATACAGCAAACTTCTTCGATTTGAGGGTTCCTCTGAATTCCACACCTGGCTGAACTCATCTGGTAACTGGTTTAGTAAGAGTGTTTGGCTAGGAAAATCGCCCTTCAGGACCAATACTGAGGAAACCTGGTATACAATCATATTTGAAGGCAATCCTCATTCTACAATTCGAGATTATAATAAGGAATAAGGAATTTTATACCTTTTTTGATACGGACTTTGGGAGCAAGCTTGAACATCTTCAGTCGCTCCAGACAAAATATCTTGTATAAAATGGGCATTTCTTGTAAATAAACTGTATCTTTGTTTCTTAGCTGTTTATACAGAACTGCTTGAGGAACCGCAGCAACAAAAGTCTTCCTCTCAAAATCAAAGCTTAAAAAGTCTTTTCCATTGAAGGAGTGTGTTAATGATGACTTGTGGGATCCATTTGGATAGAGGTGACAGCAGCCACTGCCCTGGTAAACATTATACACAGACAAGGAGCCTGAAAACAGAAGAAAAACTGTGATATATCTGTACATCAATTGTATTGTACGTGCAACAACAAAAAAAGTCCTATCTGGAAAAAGTTGCAGTGATTTTCTACGTATACTTCTTTATTACTATTTTCATGCTTAATATTTTTATTCTCTTCCTAAAGTATATTATATGACATTGGTGTATGACATTGGGCTACAGAAATATACTTGACTCAACTTGACTTAATTGCTTATTGCACTGTTAATAAACTGATAAGTATGTTTTTATCACTGTATGAAGAGGAGATACTATTTTAAAAGAGTGTGTATAACAAAAAGTGAAGGCAGCCTTGTGTGAGGCAGATAAATATGGGAAGGAGGAATAAAGTGGTATGTAAATCCCAAAGTTACTTTTTTAAATAAATTGTTTTCACATTGAAGTAACACATTTTGTCCATAGATCAAGGGATAAACATAAAGTACCAGTCTTATTAAACTGCTGGATAGCTGATTCAAATCCTAGGGTACAAAATTGTTTGTTATGATCTGCTTCAAGTTGCATGTATCTCCAGTGTTGTTGTCCAGTGGTACTGTTGCTGAGCCAGTCAGGGCAGGGTTTTATAGAAACCATATTACTGTCGTGGTACAAAATAGTCACATCATTCAGGGTGATCCACTGCATGAACTCAGGAAATCTAGAGCCACGAGATACGATCCAGTGGCCACATGAACTTAAATAATGGAAATCTGTGAAAAGAAAAAAAGTTTTACATTACAATTATTTCGCTTTTATCCAAAGCGACTAACAATATGAGGACACATTCAAGTTTCAGGACAGTGTGAGAAGGAGAGGAGAGTATTAGGTGCTAAATCTTTTTGAAGCTAGAGAGGGATTCTGCTGCTCTTGTCGGTTTAGACAGCAAATTCCAACAGTGGGGAACCACCAAAGGGTCCGGACTGGATTTGCCTTGTGTGTTGGGATGGCAGAACCAGACGATGTTCCTATTCCAGCATGACTGTGTCTCAGTACACAAAGCAGCTCCATAAAGACATGCTGGATGAGTTCAGTGTGGAAGAACTTGACTGGCTTCAGTCCTGACTTTAACCCCATCCAGCACTTTTGGGTTGAACTGGAATGGAGATTGCGACCCAGGACTTCAACATCATTTCCTGACCTACAGAATGAATGGGCACAAATTCCCACAGAAAGCCCAAAGTCTTGTGGAAAGCCTTCCATGAAGAGCAGAAGCTGCAAAGGTGAAGGGTGAACTCCATGTTAAAGTCTATGTATTTCAATGCAATGTCAGTAATGTCCCTGTTGGTGTAATGAGCAGGCGTCCCAATAGTTTTGTCCATATAGTGTAGTTCATGTTGAATGCTGAAACTGTCTAATTGAAAAAAGTGAAGCAAAATTCATACCTGGGTAAGATTCGCAGTGCACTTGATGAAATTGGAAAATAAAGTAGAAAATGAAACTACTCCTCATGGCTAACTTTGCTTCGACACTGTGCTAATAATGCTAATGTTGAGTCAGTCACAGCACTGGTTTAAGGAGTCCATCCGGGATCAAAGTCCATTGTGTATAAAATTGATAGTGAGATCATGGTGTTTACAGCCTATGTGTTTATATACACTAGTAGGTAAGTGAACATTGGTGAGTTGAATTAGGTCTACAAGCCGTTTAGCTCCTTAGTAGGAACCACTGCTACTGTACCTGCCAATACTTGAACTAAAGAAACGTGGCTTATTAGTCTGGTTTAATCTGTCCTTAATAAGAGAAACAGCAATACGACAGCAAAAACAAGAGTAGAATGCATATTGCAGCACCATCTCTGGTAAACACAATGAGGAAATAATGCAATACATGTGGAACAGTGCCTGCTCTCTACCTAATGAAGAGTAAAACCGTCAGTGAACAGTCATCAGTGATCGCGTGTCCAAGAGAGCCGTTCTGGTGTAGTTTTCTCTGAATGGGTCGGAAGACCCTCACTCTCCCCAGCATCTCTCATCGCTAGCTGAAGTAACAAAATTGGCGGTTAGTGTTCTCCTCCAAATGTCTTGAGTTATTCAAAGACATTACAGTAGAAGCCCTGTCTTCATTTTTAAATTATTTTCGTCAAAGGCATTCTTGTTTGGCATAATAAATCTTCCTTTCCCTCATCTGTCCAGAGTACGTTGTTCCAAAACTCTTGATTAAACCTTCATCCTTCCTAAACTTGCATGTTGGGAAAAGTTGCACAGTCTCCCTCAGCAGGTTAAATCCTGCACATCGATGCTGAAGGAGGCAAGATTTGCCTGTAAAATGCCTTGATGTTCTCCAGGCCTTCTTGCAGATTTCCTACAGCATTGGCTTTCATGGTCTGGTCTGGACAGACAGCAATACTTTAGAGCTACACCACTTCTAGGTGATCCTTCAAAAAGTAATTGACCACACAGACTTTCAGACACATAGTCATCAACTGTCTTTTTACTGAGGGTCTCAGAAGGCTTTATTGATGTGGGTGTGATACAGACAGACAAATCAGTTGCTAATACCAGAACTAGTGTTAAATATTTAAAGCAGTATCTTCCCAGTGACTCTAGTTTAAAAAAAATATATATATATATTAGAATTTTCACCTGTGCACAAGAGTTACATTTTGACACCTGCAACAATGAAATAAGTGTAAATGTTATTAATAAAATATCTATACATACTTATATACACTAGAGTATATCTGCAAGAATGTTGTAAAGGACCCACTCTTACATACGATGTAGCTGCGCATGTATATTTAAGCATCCTTTTTATTGTTCTTATGCTGCTTTGTTAAAGCACTATCAAGCCTTTAAGCGAGGTCTGGTATATTTATTCCAATGAAAGACACTGTTGATATTACATTTGGTTTTCTTAGGAGTGAAAGACAGTCCAGACAGACCCTCAATGCTGTTTGTATGGTCACTGCATCAGTGCTGTTAGAGTTGATTACCCACAATATGATGTATGTTACTTTTTTAGCGGTATGTAGAGTCAGAATCAGACACCTTTTCTGATCCTGGAGGAAACTGCTATGCAACGACTGCACAGACACATAGACACAAACAAGACCAGTATAAAATATTATATAAAGTCAGAATGAAACTCTCCTGGTAATACTCAGAAAATACTGGTAAAACTAAATACACTATTTTGCTTTTGACACAAAATACACTCAGCAGGAGAGGTGCTATAAATAAATACAAATTATAAATAATAATTGCATGTAATAGTGATATAAGTAGAGCTATACCAGGGTATAGCCTGTAGTATAAGAGGCCCAAACGTTCACTGGTTTAATTATCTTCACTGAATTTTGTGATCTACCTTGAAGAGGTGACACAGGTGTATGGACTGATTCCACTCAGTGGACGAACATATTTGTGAATGTTTAGGGTCTATTTGTTTGTGTAATGTTTACATCTGATAGGGATCGTCTGCATTTGAGCCACTTTGAGTCTTGTGTCAGGTCCTCCAGGACCGTGTCAGTCAGAGGCCCCTGGACACTGGTGTCTAGTTAAACTGTGCTTGGTGTTTTCTAATGGTTTATTGTGTGCGGTGGGACTGGACTCCAGTGAGGGAAATGGGGCTCCACCAGATTCAGAAAATAATCCCCTGCTTAGAAATGCTTCAAATATCACACTCTGGCGTTCTCTACTAGTAAAACTGTGTAAATGCATTTGTAAAACCTTAAACTACAACACCTAAACCTCTCTCAGTTGTACACATTTTTTATTGAGTGTAACATCCTAAAATAAAGAAATGTATGTGCAAAACAAAATTATTTAAATTTAGCAGGATACAAATTCATGAATGCACATAAATACTTAAAGTCGTTTGGTTTCGTACTTCGTGAAAGGGACACGTTCAGTTGGTGGTCGGGTCCTCTGATCCAACCAACCGAGACGTTCCCGAAGCAGTGGTGCTCCAATCCAGTAAACACAAGGGTTCAGACACCCAGCACCGTGCAGGAGCTACTAGGGGTAAGTCCAGCCTATTCAGAAACCCGAGAGACAAAGATAGGTTCACTTGGTAAATAACAAAGATGAGACAGGGGTTCTCCACAAGTAGCCGAGAGTCCACTAGACCAGGGGTCGGCAACCTTCAACACTCAGAGCCATTTGGACCAGGTTTCCACGAAAGAGAAAACACCTGGAGCCCCAAATCCTATTTTGACATCTAAAACGAAGATAACACTGTATATATTATTTTTTACTTTTATGCTATATATAAAACTAGGCTAGCGCGTTGCTTGTGAAATTTTATTATTCAAAGAAAACATTTTGAACATTTAGAACTCTGTAAAAAAACACTTAAAAATTAAACACATTGTATTTTAATGTTACAAGATCACAATAATCTTCAGGAAATGCTTAAATATAAAGGTCTTAATATTATAAATACTTAAATAGCTCAAGTTTTCAGTAAAGATATTAAGGTATTTGTAGTTTCCAGTGCACTTCAGCCATCACGAGGATCTGTAACCACAGTAAACTGCAATGGTGTTTTCCTTAAGATGATCAGTTTAGCACACAGGCTTTTTCAGGACCAGACGGGGGTGAGACTGTGAATAGAGCAAGAATGTAATGAGACACTGTTAAAATACAGTTCAGTCCTGGGAGCTCAAATCATAAAGCTTTGTAGGTGAGCACATTTAGAATGAATGTAAAATATCTGAAGAAAACAAATTACTACGGTGGTAGCCAAGCTTTCCATGATTACCCTATTAAAATGAATAATCACAAACTATGTTGTCAATAAATGAATTAATGACTCAGAGATCACTCTAAGGTTTGAATGATAAATATCTTTCTGCATGTCATTACAAAGCCGTGTGCAGTAACCTGAACATTCTCCACAAGGAGGAGCTATTAGCACTTTTGTGAGCATCACTGAAAGAGAGGAAATCTCTCACTAATACACCAACAGTATGTGTGTAATTACAGATTTCATGCACATGATGTAAAATCATAAGTTTGCTATTACAAACTGCATGTTTATGTTTACTAAATGTATCATCAATATAATCTTGGTATTGTTTGATTACTAATATAACCAAAACAGCCCTACTCTAATTTTCTCGGACTGGCAGGTTTGCCTTACCAAAACCTTTTCAACGCTTTCTTAAATTTTCATAAACTTCGAGTCCACTTAAACACAAGTACAATCTTGCTGAGCATTTGTCATGTTAGATGGAGCATTAAATAATGGGCTGTTCTGATCCTCGCCCCAAAATAACTAGCCGAGTTCTGAATCATAAGAATTTGATTGGATGTTTAATGTCTCAGGGCTTTTGGTTTCGTAAAAGTAAAAATGTAAGAAATGAAAGGTGTGGGCATGTTTTTACTTTCTTGGAACTGTATTTGAGTAAAAATATTCAATGACAAGAACAATAAAAGTATAGTAATAAAGTACAACTGAAGTATAATACTGTGATGGAAAATGCAGCAAATCAGATCAAATCAAGAACAAAAACAACTGATTGCAAAATAACACATTCACTGTAAAATTAAGTTCTTACCTTTGGATCTGCAGCACCTGCACAAACCAAATCCAGTGACCATCAAGCAAATGAAGGAAAGAGAAGTCCAAACACCAATCCTGTTGCGTTCCTCCACAACTACAGAAATAATATTTTTATGGTCATTTAGTGGTACAATGGGCTACTGTCATAAAATAGTAAAGTTAAAGCATGTGTGTGTTATTTAACAGAATGTTTCTGAACTTCAACAAAACAACTGAACAGATACCACTTTTCCCAAACTGCACAAAGAATATTATCATTATCATTAAGTTTCTTGTTCGGAAATTGTGGTGGTATACATTGATGTCTAGACATTGGTGATTTTCATTTAAAAATGTGTGTCTTTTTAAATCTGATTAAGTAACAGATTAGATGGTGTGCAGAAGTAATCGTACCCCAGACTCTGGTGATGTTTCCTGTTACGCTGCTGTGAAACACTACACAGCTGTAGGTGTGTTCTCCTACATCCTCCTCTGGAACCATCACACTCCTCCTGGTCTGGTACGTGCCGTCCTCGTTGGGCAGCACATCAGTGACCCCTTCATCAACAAGCTGCAGGTCTGGACCGAGCCAGTCCACCTGAACCGCCCGGGGATAAAACCCCGTCACGTGACACGTGACTTTAATGGAACCAACTATCTTCTTCTTAAAAATTCTTACTTCAGGAACTGCAAAACAATTTCAAAGACATTTTTATTGAAAAAATTCAGAATGTTTTTACTTTGAGATTAGACATACATATACAATTTTATCACAATACCGTATTGAGTTTCATCGCCCAGCCATAAGGACAACACTTTATAAGGTAAGTGCAGTGTAATAGTGAAACTACTGAATCTACTGTTCTTGAAAATAAAAAAAGCTTTGCTTTTGCATTTTTTAAAATTAAAAATCAGAGAGCTGATGATATCAATAACTAACTTAATACACACACATTTCTGACCTTTTCTGAGGCGGACACCAGGAGCATCCTTCATTATGTTCAGTCGCTCCAGACATCGTATTCTGTAGTAATATGATAAAATATCCGGAACAGCCATATCACTGTTTCTCTGATGTTTGTAAACAACTGCTTGAGGAACTGCTGCAACGTATGTCTTACTTTCGATATCAAGGCTTAGAAAGTCTTTTCCATTGAAAGAGTGTGATAGCGATGATTTATAGGTTCCGTTTGGATAGAGGTGACAGCAGCCAATGCCCTGGTAAATGTTCTGGTCAGACAAGGAGCCTGAAAAGGGTGACAACATGGAGAAATGCAATTTTAGTGTTGATATGTTCTGTGTAATATGTCTATCTGTATCTGTAACGTTGGGTAATATTTACTGGTATGTGTATTGTTATCCATATACTAAGTGGATTTCTGTTGATTTTTCAAATGTAAAGATGCAAACAAAGTAATTCAGACTGGCCTGATATGAAACACAGTTCTAGAGTTACTTAAAGGGCCAACATAGTTCACAGTGATGACGAATAGAACCACATGTCTTGTGTTTAATACCTTCACCAGCTCCCTCACAAAGTTATTATACGAAATGGTTATGGATATACCTTCCGGGATGGCGCGGCTACGTCCAGATGCCTTCCTGACCGCTCCGCACAGACTGTGCTCTTTTTCAGTTTTTTATTTATTAATTGTTTTGTGTCATGTTCCAAATTCAGCTGGTTGAGAGAGCAAGCACACCATGCACCACTGCCTAGTATCCTGCTGGCTAATGTACAGTCACTGGAGAACAAGCTGGAAGGGCCAAAGTTACTTTCCAGTGAAACATGAGGGATTGTAACATTCTGTGCTTCACTGAGACATGGCTGACCCTCACCATGCTAGACCGTGCCGTAACTCTGTCGGACACTTTCTCAGTGTTCTGCACTGATAGAACGGCAGAGTCAAACAAAACCAAAAGGTGGAGGAGTGTGTTTCATGGTTAACAGCAGTTGTTGCGATGCCAGGAGCATTTCTACTTTCTCCAGTGGCTGCTCGCCTCTTTTGGAATACCTGTCCATTAAGTGTCACCCTTTCTATCTGCCCCGTGAGTTCACCTAGGTCAACACCACGGCGGTCAGATTCTTCTGATGTAAAGAAGGTTTCTGCATATCTTGGAGAGGCTGTCAATGTGCAACAGGAATGACAGGATTTCTCACGTTCTTTGAGGGGACAATAACAGAGTTCTCAAAAGAAACTGCGAGGTCATGGCTTGGTGATGGATTCCCATTGATGAAAAGAAGTTCAGTTTTGCTGGGATTCAGCTTGAGGTGGTGGGCCACCATCCAAGAGGAGATGTCAGCCAGACAGTCTGAGATTCGGGTTGAGACCTGATCATCACTGGAGGGAAAAGAGAGAATAAGTTGTAGGAAAAGTCATGTGAGGCTATTACATCCCCAAGAGAACCAGTATACAGAGAAAAGAGAAGCGGTCCAAGAACCGAGCCCTGTGGAACACCAGTGTACAATCTTCGCTGGGCAGACTGAGAGATATGCCATGCTACCTGGTATTTCCGGTCATCAGGGTAGGAAGCAAACCATTGCCAGGCTGTGCCCAATATCCCAAGGCTGTAGAGAGTAGCCAGGAGGATCTGATGGTTAATTGTGTCAAAGGCTGCAGAAAGGTCAAGAAGAATCAGAGCAGAAGACAGGTTGGCTGATCTAGCTGCATGAAGTTCTTCGGAGACAGCTAGTAAGGCAGTTTCAGTAGAGTGCACAGCCTTGAACCCAGACTGATGAGGGTCCGGAAGCCTGTTTTGAGAAAGAAAGATCCTGAGTTGGTTATAAACAGCACATTCCAGGAAGGAGAGAAGAGAAACTGGTCTGTAGTTGTTGATATCTGAGGAGTCCACCAGTATTGGTGTGACTACTGCAGACTTGAAAGCAGATGGGACATTGCCTGTTGTTAAGGAGTCATTGATGATGTAGACGACATGCAGGATTAGATCTGAGGATATCATCTGAAGCGTACTAGATGGGATAGGGTGGAGCGGAGACGTGGTGGGTTTGCTGCACATCAAGAACAATGACATCATCAAGAGAGAGAGAGAGGGGTGAGAATCCAAGAAACTGGGCAGTATTGGCTGGTCTCAGGCTGGCAGGCAGCTTGATGATTGGCAGGAAGGATCTATTAATATCATAAATCTTCTCATCGAAGAACTTGGCGAGAGAGCTGGAAAAACAGGAAGAGATGGAGATTTAAGAAGTGACGAAAACGTGGCAAAGAGCTTGCGAGGGTTGGGTGCCGATTCTTCAAACTTGGTTCAGGTTCAGATTCAGATTCAGATTTTATTTGTCACATACACCATCGTACATGGTACAACATGCAGTGAAATGCCTTTTGCAATCCTAAAAACAGTATGACGGTAAATAATAAAGTGCAGGTGCATTACCAACGAGACTGACTGTTTTGACACGGTAGTAGCAGTTCTGGATAATAAAGTGCAGGTGTTACATGAATGTATAATGTACATATAAGAACTATATGGGGTGGAGTATTATTGTGGATATGAATATAATATGGATAGAGTCACAGTTTCAGATGTTGCAGGTGCTAAAGTGCACTGCATAATCATACTGGAGATAATTAATTACAGAGTCTGGATCTGCTCCTGGTTCAGGGCCCAAATAGCCTGAGGGAAGAAGGTCCTCCTCATTCTCTCTGTTTTGGCTTTAAGGGAGCAGAAGCGCTTCCATGACCTCAATAGAGAAAAGAGTCCATTGTCAGGATGACAGAGATCTTTCATAATCTTCCTGGCTTTAGTTTGGCACCGCTTGGGGTTGATGCACTGTAGGTCAGGAAGCTCAGAGCGAATGATGCGTTCAGCCGATCACACCGCTCCTTGAAGAACTCGTCTGTCCTGCTTGGTGCTGTTCCCAAACCAGGTGCAGATGTTTCCCGTTAGGATGCTCTCGATGGTACAGGTATAAAAGTTCTTAAGCACCCCCTGAGGCAGGTGAAAATCCCTGAAACATCTCAGGAAGAAAAGACGCTGACAGGCCTTCTTCACCAGAGTGTTAGTGTGACAGGTCCATGACAGGTTCTGAGTGATGTGAACACCCAGATACCGGAAACTCTCTACTCTCTCCACTGTCGTCCCGCTGATGTAGAGGGGCTGGTAGTTCCTCACCTGCCTTGTGCTGAAGTCCACGATCAGCTCCTTAGTTTTGCTGACGTTTAGGAGGAGGTTGTTCTCCTGGAACCAGTTCTCCAGGTTCCTATTCTCCTCCAGGTAAGCCTTCTCTGTGTTGTCAGAGATCAGGCCCACCACAACAGTGTCATCCGCAAACTTGATGATGGAGGTGGAATCTGACAGGGCTACACAATCATACGTGTTCAGCGAGTACAGGGGGGCTTAAAACACAGCTATGTGAAGCTCAAGTGCAGAGAGAAATAGAGTGAGAGACATGTTTTCCCACCCTCATTGACTGGCCTGTCTGTTAGAAAGTTGATGACCCACAACTGGCAAAGTGATGGACTGAGTCCCAGATCTTTTAACTCAATGAAGAGCTTTTGGGATTATAGTGTTAAATGCTGAACTGTAGTCCACAAACAGCATCCAAATGTATTTCCCCCTGCCCGTGTCCAGGTGACATAGGGTAGTGCAGCAGATGGGAGGTGACATCGTCAGTGGAACGATTAGTCTGGTATGCAAACTGTAGTGAATCCATGGTGGCAGGAAGTGAAGATGTGATGAATTCTCTGACCAGTCGCTCAAAGCACTTCATCACAACTGAGGTCAGTGCTACTGGGCGGTAATCATTCAGGCAAGCAGGCTATTGTTTATTAGGTACAGTGACAATGATGGACTGTTTGAAGCATGTGGGAACTACTACCTGAGCCAGGGACAGGTTGAAGATCTCAGTGAACACTGGTGCTAGCTGGTCAGCGCAGGCTCTCAGGACCCGACCTGAGATGACATCTGGACCTGCTGCTTTCCTGGTGTTCACTCTCCTGAAGGCGTTTCTCACAGCATGCTTTGTAATGATGAGAGCATTTCCCTCACCGGCACTCTCTGTGTGTGCATAGCTAACTCCACTGCTGCTTAAAGTGGCGTTGTTGGCTGCAGCATCGAAGCGAGCATAAAACATGTTCAGCTCGTCAGCGAGTGAAGCGTCATCTCTTACCGTTGAAGAGGATGGTTGTTTATAGTCCGTTATTGTCCTCAGTCCTTTCCATAGGCTGTAGAAGGAAGACTTTGCAGAAGTTAAATCAGTGGCAAATTTGGATAGAAGAGAGCGATAAGTGATAAGGTCGCTATCACAAAGTGTTTTCCTCCACCTCTCCTTTCGGCCGCTCTCAGTTACTTCGCAGGACTTCAGACAGCCATGAAACGGGGGAGAAACACGCTTTGGTCTGGAAGACAAGGGGCAGAGTAGATTAATTGAGCTGTGGGGAGATGAGAGAAGGTAATTGGTGGCTGATTCAACTGAAGATGAACAGGGGTAGTGGAGTTAGGGAGAGATAAGGAAGAAAGAATAGAGGAGGAGAGAGAGGGCAGAAATAGAGAGGATAGATTTCTGCGGGTAGTCGTAGGAGTTACACGTGGGAGACGAGGAGCTCTGAAGAGGAAATTTGAAAGATAGAAGATGATTATCAGAGACATGTAGAGGCGTGGACAATATATTGAACATAGGAATTGATCTGACTGATATTAAGTCAAGAGTGTTGCCTGCTTTGTGGGTCGGAGGTGACTCGCTGAGGGACAGGTCGAAGGATGATAGGAGCATCATAAACTCAGAGCTCTGCAACTTGTCACCTGGAAGACTGAAGTCCCCAAGGAGGATGAGTGGAGAGTCATCAACTGGAAATGAGCTCAGGAGGACGTCCAGTTTGTCGATAAATTTACCCAGCGGGCCAGGAGGGCGATAAAGGACAATGATATGGAGCTCAGTTGGATATGTTACAGTAACAGAACGGAATTCAAAGGATGATATGGTGAGCTGGGAATGACTGAGAGGCGTAAAACACCATCTATGTGAGAGATGCAAACTTGTACGCCCTCCTCCGCCTGTAGTGCGAGGAGAGTGAGAGAAGGAGATGGCAGAGGATAGAGCAGCCGGAGTAACGGAGTTCTCTGGTGTGATCCACGTCTCTGTGAGGACCAAGAGGTGGAATGAGTGGAGAGATGCCAGTCCAGAGATAAAGTCAGCTAACTTGATGCAAGACCGGCAATTCCACAGACCACCATGAACCACTGTAGATGGCTGTGGAGAAAAAAGCAGCTGAGAGAGGTTACTGTGATTTCTCCCATGCCATTGCGGAATGTATCTTCTTGGCCTGAAAGATATGTGAACAGTTATAGGTGTGAGGCACAAATAAACCAGAATAATAAAATAGGATATGATGCTATGAGGATCCCTTCCCAGAAATGGCAACCGCCACAGACTGTGGCAGAGTGTTTCTCCTTAAATACTTGAGGGTGAGTGGAAGCCACTCCCACTAATTACCTCTGGCCCTTCCTAACACCAGGTGAAAAATTATCTAGCTGATTGCAATGAAGCTAATGAAGTTAACTCCCACCAGGGACAAAGGCAGCCAACAAACAAAAAGCTCACCACAAACAAAAGAGTAATCTCGGACAAAGGAAGCCTAAGTGGACAACAAAAGCAGCAGTACAACAGTTAAACAACAGAAGAAAACCCTAACTAGCTTACCAGATGAAGAAACAGCCAAGTATACACCACAAGCACAGACACCATTTTGAGTTTTGCCGATGTTGGGCCTCATCTCCAACAACGATGAGGCAGCGTACATGCTGCTACACTACTCTGTTTGCATTACTCTGTTTACATTATTCTGGTCACTCTGTTTACATTACTCTGCTTGCATTGCTCTGTTTACATCACTCAGTTTATATTGCTGTGCTAACATGACACGACGCACTTCTGCTGCTACACTTATAACTTAAAAAACCCTCAAGTTTAGCTTACATATTTTAACTTGTGTTACTTCTTGTTTAAGCTGTTTTACTTTTTTAGATGTGTGTTTCAGAACTTTTCAGATTTGTGTTTCTTGTACTTGTATGCATGTTACAAATAAAGAATCTTGAATCTTGAATACAATTACTATATCATGAGGCAATGACAATTCGCCATAAAACGTATTTTTAAAAATACACTCAGAAGACTTGGTAGGTCCATTGGTTGTTTTGGACTTTGTTTACATCTCAGTCATTGAAGCATGCAGAGAGTTCAGCGAAGCATGCAGACAAATCAGCGAAATTTTACCTTAAAATTAATTTCATGACGACTATGAAATGTTTGTAACTTCTACCCATTACATTTAAACGTTGAATCACAAAAACTACCATGTGTGTCCAGTTCAGCATACAGTCATACTGCATTTGCAGTGTTTACATTTAGAAATGCTGTAAACAGGCAGTACACTCAGTAATACACTTTAAAGTACTGAACACAGAGCAAATGGAAAAAAGCTCAGTACCTGTCAGGTTAAAGTGATGAACAGCGGATTCAAATCCGAGAGTGAAAACCTGTCTGTTGTGATCTGCCCAGACCTGCATAGTGATCCAGTGTTCTTGTCCTGTTTTACTGGTGATCCAGTCAGGACGGGGTATTTTAGCATTCAGGTTACTGCTGTGGTGGAAGATTGTCACATCATTCAGAGTCGTTCTCTGTGTGTATTTAGGGAGGTTGAAACCGTGGGACACAGTCACATGCATGCATAAAGAATCTGGATCTGCAAGTGAAAAAAAAACTCCATTGAAACACACGACACCAACCTTCTTCACATTTCTATTGAAACACACTACACCAACCTTCACATTTCTACTGAAACACAGTATTCTTCACGTCCCACATCAGTGCCCGACCTCCTCAATGCTCTACAGAATGAATGGGCACAAATTCCCACAGAAACTCCAAAATCTTGTAGAAAGTCTTCCAAGAAGAGTGGAAGCTTTTATAGCTGCAAAGAGGACCGACTCCATATTAAAGTCTATGGATTTGATTGCAAACTCATTAAAGTCCCTGTTGGTGTAATGGTGAGGCGTCCTGATACTTTTGTCCATCTAGCGTACAGTAACTGCCCGGTTTTATGCGGATCAGGATACGGTGCATTAAAAATGTAACCCACAAGCTACAAAAACGAGTAAAAAACAAACACACTTTGTTTTTAGTTGTGTCTATACTGGTCTGTGAAAATACTGTTTTACATGAAACTGGTGTGGTACTTGAAAAATTAATAACAATAATAAAAAACGGTTTTTGGTTTGAACCGGTTTACCGCCCAGCACTACATGATACTTTTCTATTCATCATGTGCAATTAACGTAAATAACTGTAAGTGCTATTATATAAAGTATTTTAATACTTTAACCCAAATCTATCTTCATCTGAGCCAGTGTGGCAATCTGATAACTTAAAAGATATGGCGTTTAATTATCTTGTATTAATAACAGGTATGCAGGTGAAAGTGGGCTACAGTAAACCATGGAGTAAAGTCTAACATGGAATTTTGGAAATTGAATCGTGTTTTTTCAAGCAGAGATGCGTAGGACGTCTTTAGAAATATACCACTTGAGCACATCAAGAAATCTGCAAAGACCAAACTTTCACTTTTTCAACAACCGTCCCACCAATTATCCCTCAGCCTCTTTAGACTGAGAATCAATGTATTATTCCATTTTTACAATAGTCTTAACGATTTCTGTGTAAGTTTTGCTGCTGATGTGGGTACATTTATCTTGACCTAACCCTTTGCCCTTTTGGTGGGTCATCTAAGAAACCTCACTCGAGCGAATGCAGAAATGGAAATGTAACTTAAGAGCATAACGGAACTTAAAACGGTGCTGGAAATTTCCTCAAGAGGAAATGATGTGGCCTGGTACTGCATGTTAAAACCAGCTCTGTTTCTAGAGGCAGTTACTGATCTTACTAGTTTTAGAATGTCAGTATATTATTTTTGTATGAATTTAATGTTAGGATAAGAAGAAAAACCTTCCTCATAAAACCTTCCATTTAAAAGTCCTGACCTGGACTGAACTGAATGGTCAACAGTGAGTCTTTATGAAATTCCTGAGTCTAGGCTTAGGCTAATTTTAAGACTGGCAAGCAAGCCAACCTTATGTTGCTCAGAAGGTGCTGAGGTTAGTCAGGAGGAACAGAAAAGCGACACTGAAAGACTCTGAAAGCGAAAGTGAAAGTTAAATTCATACCTAGAAATGACGAACTGTGCTCTTTGTAAAAAAGATGCAAAATAAAAAACATAAAACCGGTTTTCATAGTAACTGTCTTTACATTTGCATCGTTCTGGATCTCTTCCTCCTCTGCTGTGTGTGTGACGTTGAGGTGGTCGTGGCCTGTGTGTGTGCGTGTGTGTTGGGGGAGCGTCATTCTCTCTGTGGGCGGGGCTGTTTGTCCCCAGCCCACATTAGTTCATTTGAGCTATTTGGACGGAGCCAAAGTCTGACAAGCCAAGCCTGGGGTGAAATTTCTACTTTCAACTTTCTAAATGCATCTTATACAAGTCCAGGCCTGTTTAAATCGCTACACAAAGAAGAGAAACTGTTTCCAGTTTCAGGTTTTTCATGATATACAGAAAACTATGGAACATCATTATCAGTAATGAAATTCTTGGTAGGATGATGAAGCTTGAACACCACACTTTCTCACATGCTACCTCTGAAGACCCTACTTAAATCCCTTCCAGATGTTAAATTTACTCACATATTGTGGTACCATACAATCAATATATA
>JBBJLS010103215.1:0-19956 GCA_037577275.1 Bryconaethiops microstoma | reverse complement strand
GTCACGTTTTGTCAGTAAAACCAGGTCCTTCTCGGACTGCGACTATTAAAGTATTTAATGTAGATTCTGACT
This sequence comes from Bryconaethiops microstoma, assembly GCA_037577275.1. Lineage (NCBI taxonomy): Eukaryota > Metazoa > Chordata > Actinopteri > Characiformes > Alestidae > Bryconaethiops > Bryconaethiops microstoma. The sequence continues at coordinate 19,884 of JBBJLS010103215.1, read as the reverse complement.
CACAGTTTTACGGAAAGATCATTTAAAGGGGTTTAACCTCAAAATGTTGCACTGATGGAACTCACATTTAATTTTATAATAGTTCAGAAAAGTAAACGATCCTCACCTCACCGACAGTGGATCTCAGCGTCGTCTCAGAGATCAAATCGAAAGTGAATCAGACGCAATTCTGCTGGGAGTCGAATCTCTGATTCCTTCCTTCTGAGCAGCAGGAGTCGACTACAAAGCGATTCTTTTGAACTGCGTTCTTTATGTCGTCTTAAAATGAATGATTTCTGAATTTTAAGCAATGGGGATATTCCAGTATCCCTCTAAAATACTACAGTAAAACAGGTTCTTGTTTAATATGCATATAATTCCTTGTGATTTTTTCCACTGATGTTTTTAACAGGACCAGAGATTTCTTTTTTTTTTCGGTCAGAAAGCTCTGTTCATATCCAGACTTTCTCATGTAGCTCTCCGTTTGCTTTGTTTGGACGCTGATAGAGTTTTATCCAAAAGAATCAACAATATTACATTACGTTACGATCATTTGGCAGACGCTTTTATCCAAAGTGACTAACAATATGAGAAAACATTCAAGGGCTTGAACCTAATTCGGGCAACCATGGGTAGCCAGTGTAGATCTGTCAGCAGTGGGGTGACATGAGACCTTTTGGGTTGTTTGAAAACCAGCCAAGCTGCTGCGTTCTGAATCAGCTGTAAGGATCCTGCCATGCAAGCTGGAAGACTCACTAGGAGGGCATTGCAATAATATCTTGGAAAAACAAAATGCAGTTTGTATAAGTATCGATATTATTAGTAAGAATGACAACAGATCAGTCAAATCCAATCTGGCTCAGAAAATTCATTAATAACTAGATGCTTCTCCTTGAGCAAATGTGAAGTGTGATTGTGTGGTTGCTATAAAAACCAGTGTTTGGAGAAACCTAAACATTGGTTTTAAAACCTAAACATTGGTTTTAAAACCCAAACATTGGTTTTAAAACCCAAACACTGGCTTTTTGTATTTAAGTTGCTTGGGGACCGACAGTGGTTGTCGGTCCACCCGGTTCTATCCTTTTGTCCCGCTTAGAGTTTGAGTTTCCCACTTCTCTTTTTGTCACAGTCCCGCTCCGCGACCACCAGAGGGCACCACGGACTGGGACTGGAAACTCCCCTCGACCCAGACTGGAAATGACACTCTGTCGCAGTCCCGCTCCACGGCCACCAGAGGGCACCACAGAGTGGGACTGGAAACTCCCTTCTACCCGGCGACCAATAGGGGTCAAGATGGATGTCTGCCAAGATGGATGGATGTCTGCCTGAGCGCCTGCCCATACTCGCGGAGGTGGGGAAAACGTGACATAAGGATGGCTGAAAGCGCACATAGATGCATTCACTGGCTGATTATTTTTAATTAAACCAAAACAAACAATGACTTCTGCAAACACACAAATAATAAAACAATTGTGTGATTGCTAATAATCGCATTAATAATAAATGAATAAGCCATCATCTTTAGGAAATATTTCCCAAATTGTGTGTTTTCCAAAGTTGGCGACTTGAATTTCATTTACTGTGCAGTTATATTATTAAATATTAACATGTTTTTTTCTCTGTCTCTCATATTTAAGCATAACCTTTCACCGCACATACTGGAATAAGGACATTCTCTACAAAAAGAGACTTGCTGTCCTCAGGGCCTTGAGTTGTCAGTGTTGTACTGTGTACGTACTTTCTTTGTACATGTTTATGCTATTATCTTTAATAAAGTGTTAATAAAAAAATAATCCACATCAAGCTGTGATGTGAAATCTCTCAGTAAGTGTGTATATAAATAAGTACTTCATGTGTTTTCCTGTCAGTAAAGCCAGGCCCTTCTCCGACTGCATTTGTCAGAGTTTTTAATGTAGTTTCTGACTCACAGTTTGACTGAAAGATCATGATTCAAGCTAATTCAAGCTAGTTTCGATAGACAGGCAGTAGAAGCAGAGTAGAAGGTCGCGCATGAACATGCTTTATTTCTGTCTGGTTGTTGTGTTTTAAGATCATACTGCAGAGGAAACCTCTGCTTTTCTCAGACATGTCCTGGAAATTGTAGCTTTTGTGGACGATATGTTGCTACTTGATTAAAAAATAACGTAACTCCTGGAAAGTTATTTGATTCAGAAATTAGCTACGCTACAGGCAAGTTACTGGAAAATGTAGTTAAACTAATAGCTTCACTACATGTAGCGCCACTACCGCCCATCACTGTATAATAGTAATACGTTTGTTTCTCTGAAGTGTTTGGAATGATTAACCAGTCAATAAATACATTAATATAAATAGAAATTAATAGGAACACTGACTCAGGGCCTTTGCCTCACCTCACCCTTTAGGACATCCAGACCTGAACTTGATTTAAAGGTTCTCACATGCAAAACTGCAACGTGAAGATATGATTTAATCAGATACAACTGCTAGTTTACCTGTTTGGACTAAAATGAGGTACAGACAGCAAGACAATATTTCAAACAAATGTCACAATGAAATTTAATTTTGCTAAAGACATTCATGCTAAATTGTGTCTCTGAGCTCGAATTTGAAGGCAGTTATTCAAATAAATCACTCCATGTAAATAACAGTCAGATTTAACTGCTCAGTTTATTATTTGATTGGTCTTTGACTCAGGATGTTGGATTTTTAACAATCAATACAAAAGGCATCATTTGATACTTAGGAAAAATACAAGAAGATTTAAGTATTTGTCACAGAACAAAAAAGTAATTATGTAAGTAATTATGAACTATCAGAGGAAGTTTAGCATGATTTCTGTTTTTCTGTGATAGACTAAATGTAGTTCTTGGGATATCTGGATTACTTCAGGAGTAATAGATTATATAAAGTTGTTTTCAGGCCTGCATGTGCATCATAAGACTTAAAGAATTATTTCCTTTTTCTTTTTTAAAGAATGTCAATGTTCCATTAGGGCAAGTCTTGAGTTGTTCTTTCTTGTGTTATTCTTTTGTGTCCTTCTCAGTGTGACAATGTAGTTTGAGACCATCATATATCTTTGTTTAGGTTCAGTGTAAACTTTGCTGGATTTAGTTCAGAATGTTGTTTTTGTAGAATTTGGGTGCCAGCATTTTTCTAAATTATTATATTCCTAAACTCATAATAGCATCAGGCTTACTGAATTTTCTCCAATCAGCCGGAATCTCCCCCAAACCACTGAAGGTAAGCTTGTGGTGCTCTTCAAAGTTTTTCTGAAATTCACAAACAACCCATTTCCAGTACGCCAGCTCAGAAAAATCAGTGGAAATTAGCCATTTAGCATACTTGCCTCCTGCTGTCCTGTAATTTCTGTACAGGAGAGATTTCTTAGCACCACCTGATGGGTAAAAGGACTTCTTACTTGCTACTGCTGTTGAGCAAAAGTCTATGACAAACTGATCTGTACCTCTATAAGGCATTCCAGTCAATCCAGGTGAGCGATGGAAATCGACACTGTGATCTCCATCGTGGTCTTCTTGACTGTTGGTACAGACGGCTCCACAGAAAGGACACTGCTCCCAGCAGCACCTGCAGAAATGTTTGATCAGAATATCTTCAGGTGTTTCTCTGAACATCTCCATTCTCAGGTCTGAAAGCTTCCTCAAATCTCCTTTCAGCTCTTCAGTAACAGTTGTTAACTCTTTATTTATAACCTCTACAAGAACATCGCAGTCAGTGATGTCCTGAGACGCATCATCACTCAGGTGAACTCTGGTATTTCCTAACTCATCTACAAGTCTGTTGGAAAAAATGTCTAGCCACATATTTACATCTCCACTGGTGCGTTTGACTTCATCTTTCGCCATGTGTGCTGCACTGATTATTCTCCTCTGCTTGTGTTCAATGTGCTCTCTGATTGCAGAAGCTGCTCGAGGGTTTTCTGCTTTCATGTTCTCTCTAACAATTTTTCTGATGAAATTTTCAAAGTGATGCCTTGGGTAGTACAGGTATGTTAGGAAGTTGCTGAACTTCTCGTCTTGATTTCCCTCCTGCTCTGCCAGTGTCTTCAGAATGTGCTTTTCCAGATCAGCTCTGTTCCCATTAAACGGGGGTTTCCCTCTCATTTCTCCACATATGAAGGAGGCGATCATGTTGTACACACTCTGCAGGATGGTTTCTTTCAGTTTGCCACAGATTCTGTCTCCAAGCACAGCTGCTGATTCTGCTCCCTGCCAGTAGTTCATAAAGACTTTAAAGTACTCAGGCCTTTTCTTTTCAAAGTAAATGAGTGGATCATTTGCCTCTCTGACTTTCTTGTGAAGTTCTGAAAATTGAGCTCCTGCCTGCTCCAGCACATAAAGAGAGAGATCTACAAGGAACTCATTTCTAAGGTCATAGGAATCAGTTTGCGATTTAAAGTGCAGCACTAGCTTTTTGAGATCACGGGCAATTTCATAGATGTAGGTTGCATTGTAGCCCAGAGTTGAGACTGAAAACGAATTCATCTTTTCTGTTGTTTGTTGAATGACATTAAAAATTAAATCTTGTATTGATTTTTGATCCTCTGAGTTAAGGGACTTTTCCCAGAGCCTGAGCCTGCTCTTTTTAATTGTGACATAATTTGCATAATCACCAATAATGCAAATTTTTTTGTACTCACAAGAGCCCTTTCGCTCTGCAACAAGGCTGTGCGTATACAGTTTTCCCAGAATGTCCGTTACATCTTTTGATATGTTAGCATGTTCAATTTTTGGAACATTTTCTGTCAGTTCAGAGACCCAATTTCCCCATACAGAATCAAACTGGGTCTTTGGATCTGTATTTTCATTGCCGCTTTTTTTAAGCTTCAAAGCATAGTCTTTGCTCTTTTCAAAGAGTGCCTTTTCATGGTTCATTTGTTGCATGTCTAGCTTTTTTTGAATGTTTTTCTGCTTGATGTTGTAATCCATTTTTCTTTTGGCCTCATTTATGAGCTCATCATGAAGGTTTTGTATTTTTTTATCAAATCTGCTTTTCCACTGAATCAGTGTTTCCTTTTCACTGTCTTCTTCAAAATAGACTTTAAAAGCCTTTTGAACGTCCTGCAGGGTCATTGTCAATTCGTTTGTAAGTTCTACAATGTTGTCTTCTTTTCCACTGGTTAATCTGTTGAACATTTTGTCTTCAATACTCAACATGGAGCTCCTGAGACTCCAGGTCCATTTCTCACACTCCTCCTCCAGTTTCCTGTACACTGAGATCTCTAAAGAGTTCCGAAAACTGAAAACGAAATTTTCATTCAGCAGTGCATTCCACAGGTCTTTCACTCGTTGCTGAAAATGGGATAATTTCATGCTGTTTGTCTTTGATGCACGAGAAAGAATGTCTCTCTTTAGCTCCTGAACATTTTCACTGTAGGAGGGGTTTGGAGGAGCCATAGGTGGGCTGCCCTCCCACAGCTGTGCAAAGTACTTCACATCATTCTGCACATCAAATGCAATCACATCACTGAAACACTCCGCATTACAGACTTCCTCTTTAGCAGCTAACTTCGTCATTTTGTCCAGTTTCCTCTGCAAATGTCTCCTTCCCTCCATGCTTTTCTCAATAGCTGCAACATCTGAAACATTCTGATGGACAAATATACAGCTGGGATTCAGTCTGACCTGCTTCATCCTCATGAAAGCCTGAACAACAATCTGAAGGATGTCCTGAATCTCTGAGGGGTTTTCTCCAAAGATGTTGATCAAAGTCATGTTCCCAAGACCTACAACAAATGTTGCTAATTCATTGTCGTGGATGGTGTCTTTTCCAGCCATTTCTAGAGCTCGAAGACCTTCAGTGTCAACAACAAGAATGTAGTCGAACTTCAGCTCCTCCTTCATCTCCTCAGACACTTTGACCAGTTGCATTAGGGCTCCTCTGGTGCACCTTCCAGCACTGACTGCAAACTGGAGTCCAAACATGGTGTTGAGCAGGGTGGACTTCCCAGAACTCTGAATCCCCAGAACTGACAACACAAAGACTCTCGGATCTCCCAGTTCCTTAATGACTTCATCTAAAACTGCTGAAACCCAGATCAGAGGAACATGAGCTGCATCACCATCCATCAGTTCCATTTGGTGCCCAGATATCATGAGCTCAGCAGCAAGTTTAGGCAGGTAAGATAGATCTCCGTCCTCATTTCTTTCCATTCTTCTTTTCTCAGAGACTGAGGCTTCATAGATCTGACCCATCTCTCTCAGCATGTGCTTCATACCAAAGGTGGCCTTGTTAAGTTCGTATGAGATCTTTTCTAGGTTTGATTGTTCAGCTTTCAGTTTTTCAGATTTGATTTGTTTCAAGGACAAATTCTTTGTGAATTCTTTGTCATGTGCTTTCTTTGTCAAGGCCAGCAATTCTGCCCATGTTTCATTGTACTTTTGATTGATAGTGGAAAGTTTGTGTGAAGTGAAGTCATCCAGTAGGATTGCAGTCCACTTAAGGAAATACATTTTCTCACAGACTGACAGTGAATTTAAATTAGCAAGAAATAACCCCATGAGTTCACTGAATCCATGGTCCTTCTGTTTCTTTCTTATTTCCCTCATTTCCTCTTCTAATTTGCTTTTCTCCACTTCTAGATTATTACTTTGAAGTCGTCGTATGTCTTTGTTTTTCTGGCACCAGTCATGCCACAGTTTTTCCTGGCAATGCAGATATTTTTCTTTCACTGTGGATAGATTTTCAGTTTTCAGGAATGTCATTATCTGTTGTATGACGCCTTTTCCATTTTGACAGTCTTCACTGTCCTCATCCACCTTCACTTGATCTGCCATCTTCTCAACTCTGAAAGTTTTTGAGAGGTTTTGTGAGAGGCAGTTCTTGATAACTTCTCTAAGTACTGCAGAGACATTAGATGGATTTTTGCCCTTCAGAGCCACTCTGTATTTTCCTTCCCTTGTCTCATGCACATCATCATCATCATCATCATTATCATTAGCATCATCTTCCCCCTCAGTTATAACAACAATGAGAGGCGTAGAGACCTCATAAAGATTCTGTACAATTACCATATTGTTGTCGTTTTCATCAAGTTTAGGTAAAAGCACAACATTCACAGAAGCCATTTCAGTAAGAATCTTTCTTTGAGTCTCATTAGAGCTGGAGTCACCATGGAGATTACAGAACGCAACACAGTCTGAGAAATGATCAGTGCTTCGCCCAGATGGGAGGTACCATGCAATCTCCACCACTCCGTCCATGAGCAGACGTTTTTTGGTGCTGCCTGTAGAGTGCCTGTGGAAGAATGTGTCATGCTTCTCATTGATGAGTCTGTTGATCAGCTGAGACTTGGATGCTGAAATAGACCCGATCCTGAAGAACGCCACCATTGGAGTTTCAGCTTTCCACATGGGCAGTGATTTGCTGATGAGTGTGCCTGAAGTATCAGTGATCGTCCAGCTCTTACTGATCTCCCGCATTGTCCACAGAGGTTTTGAGACAAAGGATTTGGCACCAACAAAGGAACTGCATACTGACACTGAGAGAGCTTGGTTACCATGGTCTGACGAAGAAAATGATCTGCACAGAGGAACACTGCCATCTGAATGTCCATTGGGTGAATACGGACCTTTTTCTTTTCTTTGTTCACAGTGGATATTTTAAAAAGAGCATCATAACCATATTTTCCAGCTTTCTGCTGAGACTTTCGGGCTGTGAGTTTCGGTTTGACAGAGACGTGTCTTGCTCTATAATCTACTGTCAAAAGTTGCTGCATGAAAGCTTTAACCAGATCCTTCTCTTCCTTGGGCTCCTCATTCTGTAATATGGATGGGATTATTTCAAGAAAGTGTGCTCTTGTAAGTGTGTCATATTTGTCCTCCAGGCCAAGTCTCCTCAACAGGTCATCTATGTGTTGACGTCTTGATATTTCTTCCTGAAAAGCAATACAAAATTTAAAATATATTCATTAGTTACAACTAAAAATGAATACATTTGGCCGAATTAAAGATGGGGTTCTGGCCTTATGTGGCATCTCATCCTGTGTATTTTCAAAATAACAGGGTTTGCTCAGTGAAGACTTAGACCCAGATTGTATAAATCTGCCTTAAAAAGCTTTAAACTTAAATCTGTTCTTTTTTGAAAGAAGGAAGAATCCTCACAGCAGACACGCTGCTCTCTACAAAAACCTTTTATAACAGTCAGATGGGGTTTTCCATACATCTCCCTCCTAAATGTGAGCCATGTTGTCAGCACTTCAGAGGTTCTCCCTGGTGAAAACATGGCCTGATGAACTTGATCTATGGCAACCAAGACAAATGACAAATACTTCAAAGTAGTGGCTTTCAAACCCCTATTCATGGTCTAAAGGCCATGTGGCCCAGGGTCAAGGCCTCCTGAATGTAGTCCGCCATCCCTTACTGCCTTAATCTACCTCTGGAAAGAGAAGGACCTGGAAGGTCAACAGCACAATCCCACACTAAGTGAGGTGACTTCACAGTTTCTGATATACATGATAGTCTGGTGGGAGGACTCACTTTACATTCCTCAAGCACCCTCTGATACTCGGGAGAATCCATGGTGGTGTCACACACACCAGTCAAGTGATGCGCATCACTGAGTATATAAACAGGAAGAAAGGTAGGATCCATCACTCAGTCATTGAGTCCCATGTCCTCACTGACTTCACCATCTTCCACCTGGTACAGTGAGTACTCCAGTTTCTCTATTCTTCCACATACTGTGTGTGTGTGTTGAGAGCATGGACTCTCAGTGAGAATCTCTACTCCTTAGTGAGCACTCTTAGACTAACGCGCGTGGTCTACCAACTCTCTCGTGCCTATTTGCGATTGGGTTCACCCGCAACACTACACTGGGCAAACTGTTTGGCCAGGTAAGTCTTCTTCACCTTCTGACAGGTGGATTCTATGATGGTGAGCTGGCCAGGTCCTGTTGCAGCACAGCATCCCCAAACCATGATACTTACACCTCCATGCTTCACAGCTGGTATGAGGTTATTTTCCTGGAATGCGGTCATCGGTCCGAAGAACGTTTTTTGTCTACATTCTCTCAGGCAGATTTCAGTCTGGCCTAAATGGTTCACCTAGAGTTCAAAAGTTTCCTCCTTGCATAACTTGTGCAGTCCCTTTCTGATAGTAGAGGCATGCGCTCTTGCATCAACAGTAGCTAGAGCCTGCTCCATAAACCCTAAAATGTCATCATTTATGGAGACTTCTTTTAGCATTTATCTTGCAGTCTACTCTGGGGGTTAACTAGTGGCAGTTGTTTTGAAAGTCCTCCATTTGTAGACTATTTTCCAGACTGTGGAATGGCTTTTTATATGTATTTTAAGATATACCAAACTAATAAACTGATACAATCTTCTTTCTGAAGGCCTCAGACAGCTCTTTCAATCTCACCATGGTGTTCACTCTCTCTTCAACAGTCAGGAGTACACCAAACTAAATGTATGATGTCTAAATAGGGCAAGCCTCCTTCAAAATGCTGAGTAACAACATTCTAATCATGTGCACCTGATGTGATACACCTGTGAGTGATTTCAGCTATTTAAGTGGGGATAAATGTGGGGATGTCCTGATTTATTCCTTATCAGAATTTGCATTTTACAACAGATTTTGAAAAGTCTTTTTTTCAGTTTCAATTGTTAAATTATAAAACTAATCTCCCAGTATTGTTACAATTGAAATTAAATATCCACATGTCTATGTCTATTATGTCAAATTTTTCAACATGACTGCAATGAACTAAAGTGGAACCAATTAAATTGTTGACTGCACCCAAGCCAATTAAATAGAGTGTTACATCTTTCATCCAATCTGACGAAACAGCAGTGAAAACTCTGGGGACTCTGTTTCACACACAAACCGTGATTTGGCTGGAGAGGCTGAATCAGCAGTGGAGTGGAAATGTACCTTTGGAATCTGTTTGGCACTACTTTATATAATTATATAATCAGTCTCTTATTTCAGTCTCATTCCATCATATAGTGTGTAATTACTAGTCATTCTGATGTTGTTCTGATTTCTCTCGTTTCTGTTCAATCATAGGTTCTCTCATGGCTGATGGAATCCAAGGTGGTAATTTTCAAATGACAGCAAAAAGGAATTTTTCCTAAAACATCCGAAGGTTTTCCTTGGGTTCACTTTGGATAAAATGGATATTCACCATTTCCTTGTAAGAATTAGAGGTTGATTCCACTAAGTGTTCAGTTGGTCAAGTCACTGAGACATGAGAAGGAGGACTGAAGAAGTTTGGACATTTGAGATAATATTATTAAATATATTCATGTTTAATTCATGCCCTTGATATAGAGCTAGGGTTTGGTATCTGAAATGTATTTGTTCTGTGTGTAAATCTTAAAGGGGACATATTATGCAAAACTCACGTTTTGCATCCTTTTGTATTTCCATTTGGGTCTCTAATGCTCCTATAAACACTCCAAGTGCAAAAAAAACATCCATCCGTTTACTGTAAGTCATTTGAAAGATTATGGTGTCAGGAATCATATGCTTTTATGAGCCGTTTGGACGGCTCCCTTATCCTGACGTCTGGATATGGAAATTTGCATAGAACCATCCTTCAACTGTCGATCCCCCACCCACTAGATTAGTTGAAGATCCGCCATTTTTTCTGCTGATTTTACGAGCACGCATAAGACGTCGAGCGCCTCTGTTTTCTGCCATTTTCACTTGGGGGGGGGGTGGCCAGCAACTGCTTATTTGCACAAAAGTGACAGAGCCCTTAAACGGCTCATTTTGAAAGGGACTGAAACTGCCAAGAATAGATCTGATAGAACTGATCAAGTAAAACTTTGAAAGCAACCATCATACACTTACCTGGGGTAAATGGTATACTATGTAAATAAGATTGTTCACTAAACTGTCACTAAAGATTGTTCACTAAAAGTCAAAGAGTGATAAACTTATTAGACACAATAATGGGTTTGCCCTTATTGTGTATTATGTTAAATGAGTAAGAAACAGCTCACCTTTTCTTTTTCTTCATTCCGTACACCATTTGTATCATTCTTGTCATGCCGGGGCAGTGGAGGATTATTGACTGAGAATACAAAAATGACCAAAGTGGTTTTTGTTTCAGTAAGTGCAGCAAACACAACACTGTGTTTAACAATGTCATTTGTTTTCACCACAGTGTAAAACTGAGTTAGTTACAAAATTGTGTGCAAACATAACAGTTACAGTAATGCTAATACTAAAAGTGGAAGTCTGAGACAGTCTAAAACAGGACCACTCCTCTACTGTTCCCCAATTTCCTTGACCCCATTCCTTTTACTGAAGTGTGTAGACAAAGAAAGAGAAACAGCAATTTAGCTTAGGAACACAGAAATAAAGGTTTGGAAATTAGAATTTAAAAATGAGAGAACCGGGGAACTGGAACATTTTCATTTTTGTGAATTTTCTATCTGAAATAAGTGACAGTGACACTTTGGTATAAAGATACCAAATGTTCACAGAGCCCAGTCTCACGAGTTTACATGAAGTCATCACATTATACAATGTAATCAAAATACGTGCTGCGATCATGTTTTAGGGCTTTTTTTGTGCTAGGACAAGGCTCCACTACCCTATGTTTTTATTGCACACTGCGTAACATCGCCAGTATCAGCGGTAACTAGTGACTGAAGGACATGAGGAGAGAAATAATGAGTTGATGGGATACATCCAACTGATGAGTGTGAGTTCAGAGACTGCTGTGGTTTTTCTATTGAGCTGTGCCAAGCCACTTCTGAAGCAGACAAAAATCTGGGCCCCAGGATCCATCTCTGTTCTTCAGGATTGTTTTGAGCACACTGGCTAGAACATTTTTAGAGAGGCAGCTCTACTGTGAGTGAAATGTTTCTTTCTTTTTCTTTTGATTTTAGTATTTTCTGCATATTGTATAACACAGTGCGTGTGCTGTCACGGGTGTACAGCGGTATTTGTTTGCCAAGTACTTTGTGAGTCAAGTAGACACACCTAAAATAGAAAAGCCTCCATGGAGAGCCAGCAGGTCGAGAGAGGTCGGTGTGCACAAAACAGATGTGTCTACAGTAGTTGGCACAGACCTAGAGAAACACAAAAATGTAGAGGATCCAGACAAAAGATGTCCTATATGTAAAAAGCCACACACTTTACAGAAATGCTGTACTTTTCACAAAAATCTACTAGAATAGTGGAAGAACTTCCTTAAACCGAATGGTGTCTGCTTTAGCTACAGCGTCTTCACAGCACACACTGCCAGGAAGTGTCAAAGCAATGTAAAATGTACAGAATGAAACAGTGAGAGCTTTACATCCAGCAGAAGCACCATGGGGTAAAAAACAAGCCCCTGTTCAGAGCATGGTGGGGAACCAGACCCTTCACCTACCTCAGAGGTCACAACCAGTGCACAAGTCTGTGATGGAGGTCACACTCAAAGGTCATGTTCAAAGATTTGCTTGGCCAAAGTCTATCCAGAAGGACAGTGCAACAGAGTAGTAAAAGTGTATGTGATCCCAGAGTAATAGGTCTTTGGCTCGTCCTGAGTTTTTTCTGTATTTAATGTACAGAGTCCCACTGCACCCTACTCTTTGAAGACCTGCTCAGGTGTGACAGAAAATGTCAGAAGAACAACCCCAGGCATCTACATAGAGTCACTAGATGATTGAACAGTTCATTCTGTGCCTAGCCTTTTAGAATGTGATGCCATACCAGATAACAGAGCAGAGATTCCAACACCTAACAGTGCCCTTTACCACAATCATTTAAAACCAATTGCTCACCTGGTCCCAGCATTAAAGCCTGAGCCTCCAATCATGCTCCTTCTTGGCCGGGATGTGATAAGACTCCACAAAGTTCGTAAATATATTAATGGTCACCATGAGTCTCCTTATGCCCAATGCTTTTCTTCTCATTCATGGAGAAAATATTTGAGAACAGTCATGCTGAGGTTGCCCCTCCCCTTCTGAAGAGATCAAGAACGGTGGTATCTACCTATCTTTGGAGTTTATCCGAAAAAGCTCTGTAACATCTGCATTGTGTTTGATTCAAGCTCTCAGTGTGAGGAAGTGTTTCTCAGTGATGTGCTTTTGACAGGACCTGACCTCAGTAATCTTCTCCTGGGGGTTCTCATCTGGTTCCGCCAGGAGACTTTCACTGTGATGGCAGATATTAGGCAGATGTTTCACTGCTTTCTTGTGAGGGAAGAAGACAGTGACTTCTTATACTTCATTTGGTTTCGAGACAATAATCCCGCACAAGATGTCAAAAAATATCGCATGTTGGTACGTGTGTTCGGGAAGAGCCCTAGTCCAGCAGTCGCCATTTACTGCCAAAAATGCTCAGGAATGTAAGGTGATCCTATGACCCTGAGGTGAAGCAGTTTGTTGACTGTAACTTCTACGTTGATGACGGATTCAAATCATTTCCCGAATCAAAAAGTGCTGTCAGTCAGCTAAAGAGAACACAAGATATTCTCGCAAACTCCAAGCTGTGTTTGCACAAAGTCCCCTCTAACAGCAAAGAGGTTTTAGAGGCCATCTCACCTCAAGATCGTGCCAGTGACATGAGAGGCTTGGATCTGGGCTCAGCCACTTCACCAGTACCGCATATTCTAGGCTTGGATTGGGATCTAAAGTCTGATGCATTCATCTTTGTTGAACAGTGTATATGACCCGCTAGGATTTGCCACTCCTATCTCAGGGAGCTCAGAAATGTGACTGGGATTTTCCATTGCCAAGAGACATCGAAAACCAATGGAAATCTTGGCGAAACTCACTGAAAGATCTTGGTGATTTATAGATCATGAGACCTTATACCAGGGTTCCATAATCTACTGTGAAGAAGACAGAATTATGTGTCTTTTTAGATGCATCTGTAAAAGCCATTGTTGCAGTTGCATTCCTGAAGTTGGTGGATGGTGATGGAAATTCCCATACTGACTTTATCATGGGCAAGGCAAAATTGCCTCCTACACCTGAACACACAGTTCCAAGCTCAACGCTGTTGTACTGGCTGTAGAGTTGGCAGACCTAATTTCATCTGAGCGTGATATGGAAATAGATGCTACCACCTTTTACACAGACAGCAAATGCAAACATAAGGAACTTATAGACACTCATGTCTAGCAACCATGCTATTCGTATAAGAAGATCCTCTCATCCCCACCAACGGAGGTATGTGCCCACAAACGAAAACCCGACAGACTGTGCCACCAGATTTATAGCTGCTGACCAGCTCTAACACTACTTGGCTCAGTGGACCTTTTTTTAATCAGCCTGCCCCAGAATCCCTGAATCTGATGCCTACCAGCTGGTTGATCCAAATGGAGACATTGAAGTCCGCCTGGAGATTTCCACGCTTACAACACAAGCTACTGTTCAACAGATTGGATCTCAACATTTCTCCAAGTTTTCTTCATGGCGACCTTCGTAACATTGTTCAGAGTTACCATTCCAGTAAATAAAAGTGACTGCAAAAGATGGCAGTTGTGTCAGAAACCATGCTCATCTGAGCAGCTCATTCAATCTGAGCAAATCATATTATGGTCCACCCAGGAAGAGGCCTCTGCTAAGGAACTACCCTGCATAAGGAAGAATGAAAAGATTCCCCAGAACAGCCCCCTCAAGATCTTGGACCCTTCCATGGCTGGGGATAATCTCCTCAGAGTTGGGGGCTGCATAAGTGAATGAGTGTTTCAGTCTGAAGAGAAAAACCTGATAATCGTTCCCAGGAAACACCATATTGCTATGCTGCTGGTTAGACAATACCATGAGCAAACAATGCCTATTTACAGTGGTCATCCCTTCCCAGCAACAGTGACAAAGTTCGCAAGTTTGAGCTCAGGGTTTCCAGGAAGGGAGGGAATAAGACACTTGTCTGAACTTATTATCCTTCTTTCACGACAGTAAATCACTGTAATTGTTCGGGGTGTGATGGTAGTAGTGGCATTCAATCATAGCAGGCGGAGATTGTGTTGTCACGGGTGTACATCGATATTTGTTTGCCTTTAGCTCCACCTAGTGGCGGTTTGTATGTAGTTGAAGTTGTGACATCCAAGTAAATTAGTACAGTAACCCGCTTTTACGCGGACCAGGATTAGCGGAATCAGTCTGCCGCAGATTTTTTTTGGAGAACCTAACTGATAATTATAAAAATCCCCACAATAACGCGGAAACTGCAAATATTCTCCAATTTTTTTTGCTTTTTTCATGGCAATATGTGGGGGTTTTTTAATGCATTTTGGTTCTAAATTATTAGGAAAAAAGTGATGCCTTTTGGTCAAAGACAGTAATTAGTTCATGAAGTTATACAAAGTTTATAAGTTCACAGTTAATCAATAGTATAAGAAAATTCATATTAAAAACGGTAAAAATGTTTTGGTTTGGAAATCCAATCAGAGTAGGACATCTGTACCACAAATGATCTTTGTACATGCAGCTCCAGGAGCGAGTGAACGCTCTATCTTTGGTGTTTCTCTGGTAATGTTGTGAACAAGTGTCTTGGCATTTATATGTACACGCTAAATGTGCCCTACACGTTTGTACCTTGGGAAATTTTTGTGTTTGTGAGTATGTTCAGAAAACGCTCGGATATGTGTTGGAATTGTTTTTTGGTTGATAAATGTGATGCCAATGTAATGTAATGTTCATGTGTTTAAGCTAGGCTAATCATTAAATGGGGCATTAAGACATGTGTACTGGCTAGTAATTTATTTGACCTTTTCTGTATATTTCAATTACAAAACACGTTTATAAGAGATCTTCAGTAAAATCAAGAAAAGCAAGCCTTGTGTGGAGACCTCTTTGTTTGCTGGCTGTTTAGCTTCACATAGTCGCGTGTGGTGAGGACAGCACAAAAAATATAATTTACTAATTTTGTAACATAAATATTAACGTAAATTCAGCTATATTTTCATATAAGATATAACTGTAGAAATGTTTTTGTACTGTCCAGAGAACACAAAGAAAGCGCGTCTTGGGATGGTTAAATATTGCTGCACTCAGAGGCGGGATGTTTGAAAGTAGCCAATCCGAGAACATTATTTCTCCTTGCTGCTGATTGGCTGCTGCCGTTTGATGAATTTGTGGCAGCTGCAGACCAGAATTTCCCCTGTGGAGCTATTTTGAGTGTTTCTTTTGTTTTTCTTATTAAAACCCTGTATTTTTGTTACTGTAAATTAAACTAGAAGAGGCTGCTGAGCTCAGTCGCTGTCCAGTGTCTGCTTTAACCGGCGGGTCACTACAATACGACTCCTCCTGAAGTGCCTAAATAAGATGCACCACTTGACGAACAGTAAATTATTGAACTGTAAAAATTATTGGTGATTACCCATACATTTGACTGTATTTTTATTACTAAAAATGTCACTAAATTATTACTGTATTTACCTGCTTACACCAAAGAAAATGGCAGCGCATACCAAAGAAAACACCTGTGGATGAATTACAGTACAGTCTATACAGGGGTAACATCGGTATTTACATTCTAGCACTGCAGGAGTTCAGTGTAAACTGTACAGTACGGATATGAGTTTACCTTTTTCATTTTCATTAAGGGTAATGTATTAAACTGAGTTTAAAATGAAATGAAAGTGTTTTGGGAGCATATTTAGGGTTTATACTATGAAAATAGGCCTTTTTTTTAACCACAACACAACAATGCCGTTTTTCGTCATATGCATGTGCTCTTGGAACGTAACTCCCGCTTTTCACGGGGGGTTACTGTATTGCAGGTCCTAGGCAACATGTTTTTAGCAGCATCAAGAAAAGCTGACAATCTGCCTGCATCCACTGTAACCTCTTGTCTTCTGAGGCATTGTCTGTATGTATATGGTTTGTTAGATACTTACCTGTTCGCTTGTGTTAATGTTATGTGATATTTGTGAAAGTGTAGATTTGATTTAGTTGAAGGTACACACACGCTAAGCTAATCAGGGTAACCCAAACTCTGTCTTTAAGTGAAACTATTATTATATGGGTTGTGTGCTGTGTAGAACAAATCTGTGCTGCATTGCAGTTGCTTTCATGTGAATGATTGAGCTTAGTTTGTGTTTTAGTTTCACAAATTTCCAATGTCATTAAACCTGTGGACAAAGAAATGTGTTGAGGCTTGCTGTCAGTTACTGCAACAGTATCATCGCATCGCTGGAATAATACAACGGAGGCCCATGACCCCTCCAAGCTCTTCTAGCACCTAAGGGGCACACAGGATGGCAAAGTGATGACCGTCCATCCCCACAATGGCCACAGGCCATCACCAACTACAGGGCATCTCCACCTACCTGTGATGGTGAGGCCTCCATCCAGACGCGCTGAATAACTTCTACATGCGGTTTGAAGCCCAAAACAACAAGGACACTTACGTGAGAATGCTGTTCATAGACATCTGATTGGGAAGCTGAGACTGCTGGGCCTAAACACCTCGCTCAGTAACTGAAACCTGGACTTCCTGACTGGAAGACCTTAGTCCATCAGGATTGGGAGTAACATCTCCAGGACCACCACGCTGAACACAGGGTCCCCCAGGGCCCTCCCAGGGCCCCCCCAGGGCTCAGCTCTTTACTGTTCATGCTGCTGACCCACGTCTGTGCAGCAACGCACAGCTCGAACTACATCATCAAGTTTGCTGATAACACAACTGTGGTGTGTTGATCAGCGGGAACGATGAGGCAGCATACAGAGGGGAGGTCCAATGGCTGACAGACTGGTGCAAACCGTCAGGAGGGCGAACTGTCATCCTCGGGGAAGATCGTCCAGAGCACCAAGTTCTTTGGTGTTCACATCACGGAGAGCCTCACGTGGATCATCAACAACAGCTGCATCACCAAAGACGCCCAGAAGTGTCTCTACTTCCTGCGGTGACTGAGGAGAGCGCACCTTCCATCCTCAATTCTCACCATGTTCTCAGAGGGACCATAGAGAGCATTCTCTGCATCACAGCCTTGAATGGGAATTATAACATTTCTCATCACAAGACCCTACAGAGGATTGTGAGGAAAGCTGAGAAGATCATCAGTGTTTCTCTCCCCTCTGTCACAGACACTTACACCACAAGCCATCGGAATCGTGGATGACCCCAACTGGAACCGAAGCATAAAAGCTGTACCCCCACTACACAAACACAACACACACCACCAACACCCCCCAGAGACTTCACGTGAGATCATCCTCTATTGTTTTGGAGTGGAGTGTAGTTGGGGCAGCTGGTGGGCTAGTGGTTAGTAATGTGATCAGAAAGTCGTGGGTTTTAATCCGAAGACTGCTAGCGGCCCCTCTGAAGTACCCTTGAGCAAGGCACCATCCCCACACACTGCTCCCCAGGCGCTGTGTTCTTGGCTGCCTGTTGCTTCACTTGGTGAATGGGTTAAATGCAGTGTCTACCCTTGATGAAGCCTGTTTGATTATGTATGACATACTATTCTAAAATAATGGGCTTCAGTGTAGTCCAGAACTCTTCGTAGAGTTCTATTGGGAAACTGTTTTAACCTGGTGCTTTCTTATTGGACGTATGTTGAAGGGCATACGTGAATGTGGGTGAATGTCACGGACACATGACTTCCGTTTTGCTCCGGCTGCATGCTGACTGGACCTGAGAGCAGTGTGTGGAGCAGTGTGTTATGGGTAGTGAGTGGGGAGCAGTGTGTTGGGAGCAGTGCCTCAAGAGCACTGTGTGGGGAACGACTGCATGTGGGAGTAGTATTTTGGGGAGCAGTGTGTGGGGTGCAGTGTGTGGGGGAGCAATATGTGGGGAGCGGTGCGTGAGGGAGGAGATGTGTGGGAGAGCAGTGTACGGGGAGCAGTGTGTGAGGGAGTGGTGTGTAGAGAGCAGTGTGTGAGAGGGTGGTGTGTTGGGAGCAGTGTGTTGGGATAATTGTGTGTGGAGCAGTGTATTGGAAGCACTGTGTGGGGAGCAGTGTGTGGGGAGCAGTGTGTGGGGAGCAGTGTGTTCGGAGCAGTGTGTTGGGAGCACTGTGTGGGGAGCAATGTGTTGGGAGCAGTGTGTGGGGAGCAATGTGTTGGGAGCAGTGTGTGGGGAGCAGTGTGTTGGGAGCACTGTGTGGGGAGCAGTGTGTTGGGAGCAGTGTCTGAAGAGCAGTGTGTGGGGAGCAGTGTCTAAAGAGCAGTGTGTGGGGCAATGTGTGGGAGAAGTGTGTGGGTATCAGAGTGTGTTGTGTGATTTGTGGTGGAGCAGGGTGTTGGGAGCAGTGTGTGGGAAGTAGTGTGGCGGAGCAGTGTTTGTGGGGAGCAATGTGTGTAGAGCAGTGTAGTGAGTGGTGTGCCTTTGTGGAACAGTGGGTGGCTTTGGCCTAGTGGGTAGGTTACTTGCCTCTGGACCGAGAGGTCATGGGTTCGAATCCTACCTCCTGCACAAGACCCTTAACCTCAAGTTGCTCCAGACTGAGACTGTCCCCTGTAGTTAGGGAATGGAAGTCGCTTTGGATAAAAGCGTCTGATAAATGCTGTAAATGTAAATTGGGGGAGCAATGTGTGGGGGAATAGTGTTTGGGGAGCAGTGTCTGTAGAGCCGTGGGAGAAGTGTGTGGTTATCAGAGTGTGGTGAGCAGAGTGTG
The DNA here is from genome assembly GCA_037577275.1 of Bryconaethiops microstoma. Lineage (NCBI taxonomy): Eukaryota > Metazoa > Chordata > Actinopteri > Characiformes > Alestidae > Bryconaethiops > Bryconaethiops microstoma. The sequence goes on along the minus strand of JBBJLS010103215.1, from coordinate 396 downwards.
TTTTGTGGTGGAGCAGGGTGTGGGAAGTAGTGTAGCGGAGCAATGTGTGTAGTGTAGTGAGTGGTGTGCCTTTGTGGAACAGTGTGTGGCAAGGAATGTGTTTTAGTGTAATGTTTGGGGAGCAGTGTGTAGAGAGGAGTGTTTTTGGAGCACTGTGTAGGGAGCAGTGTGTGAGGGAGAAGTGCGTGGGTAGTCTTTTTTGGGAGCAGTGTTTGGGGGAGCAGTGTGTGAGGGAGAGGTGTAGGGATAAGTGTGTTGGGAGCAGTGCGTGTTGAGCGGTGTGTGGGGAGCTGTGTATGCAGATGGTGGCCTAGTGGTTAGGGGCAGATGGTGGCCTAGTGGTTAGGGCGTTCGCCCTGCGATCAAGAAGTCGTGGGTTCGATTCCCAAGACTGCT
>JBBJLS010103207.1:0-19957 GCA_037577275.1 Bryconaethiops microstoma | reverse complement strand
ATACATGGATTAACTAAAATAAGAAACCCAGAATACATTGATTACCCAAAAGAAAGTATAAATGAAAGACAATAATGGCCATATCAATTTTCCCTGACAAAGGCCTTCCTATGAGGTATAATGTTCAAAATGAAAGTGCCTAATTGGATTTTTGGCAGTGTTGCCATAGAAGAATCAATTTCAGTTTACATAAATGACACCAAAAAAACGAAACCAGTCATTCACATTTTTTCCCTCAGATCTAGATATTTTTCATATTTTGTTTATATCAAGAAATCATTCAATGCAATTTTTCTAAGCCCATCTTCTAAAAAAAATATGTTTGCTAGTTTTGTAAGTTGCTAATAGTTTTCCAACTTTTTCCAATATAAAAAAGAACAATATATCCACAAATCTTTATTTTTTAGAATGAGGCTGACTGCCCATGTATAAATGTGTGTTGAGATGTGTTATATGTGTGTGTGGAAGTATCTGTGCATGTGTGTCTGTGTTTATAGCTTCAGCAGTACACCCTGATGGAATTTATCGCAGAGTGAGAGTGATGTGGCCGTCGCCTGTCTCCACTCCTTTTATATTGTGGGGGAAATTTGTGTCTGTGGTGAACGGAGTGATTTAATAAATGAGCTCTTTGCAGCAGATCCGCCACCTCTGCTGTGTCGCCTTGCACATAAACAACACGCCGAGAGTCGCATTTTTGTCTCCAGCAGATCAGGCAGTACCTTAGTATCGAGCAAATGCCTTTCCCAGACGTCGTCCAAACCCACGTTATTGTCTTACCATTCTCTTCATGTCACCCCACTCCATATCCACCTATCCTGACTCTCCTTAAAGGTATACTCCAGCCTTTTTCTCCCTGCTTCACCTGTAGTGTATGCTCAGATACCACAAGGAAATAAATCCAATGCTTATTCTTATTCTTAGAAAACCCACTGACTGGAAACACACAATAAACCCCAATGGACAATTTCTGACAACGGGCAGCAAATATTAACAAAGTAAGTAGGTAAAGTGGCCCTTAGGCCCTTTCTCTGCATTTAACTCATTCACCCAATGAATTAGTGGGCAGCAGTGTGTGGGGGACCTCCGTGGTGCCACTGGCAGTCCTGGGATTCAAACCCACAATCTTTCAGTCACAGGGGGAACTCCCAGACCACCAGGCCATGACCTGCCCCAAAACAGCGACTGCCCCATGTGAGGATCGAATGCAAGTTCAGGGGGAAAATTGTGCTGACATGTTACAAGCATGGTGGAGTTTTCACAACCCTGGGCTGTACTAAAGCATACGCTTAACAGGTGGATATATGAAAATGTGTTGATCATGAAAGCAGAGGCTTCAAAATGGGCTGATTTTGCATCTTGATTTAATTTGTACTGTATGGACTGGACAGTGAATGGTGCATGTTGAAACTTTTAACAGGATTCTTGCTACATTAAACTATTTTATTTTTAAATAAGCAAGAAAACCTCTTCAGTGAAATGGGCCATTTTATGAATTAAATGAATAAAATGTAACAGTGTAACATGAGTCTAATCAGTTTATGGATCAGTGGTAGCAGTTAATGGAAGAATGGATTGATAGGAAATGAATGAGTGAAAAGGAAAGGGGACATGAGCGTTTTGGATATGGGTCACAAACTGGGTAGTTGGTTTATTAGGAATGTGAAGCAGGTCGCTATTCCTGGAAAATGGCCCTGACCGTGGGTGCAGAGACGAGGCTGGCGACGCTGAGGTTTTCCTTTTACACAAGTGGTGTGGAAACAATGGCTCACAGTGGATAAAGCTTTCCATCTTTGAATAGCTGATTAATTAATTTCTCTCATCTCATCACACTAATGAAACGAAATTAATTTTGTCGGTATTAATGTAATAGGAGTGGGGGGGCGGGGGTGGGGGGTGGGGGGTTGGGAACAAGGGACCCGCTAATCAGCAAGCAAATCTGGCAATGGTCTGTTGGGGAAAATTAATTCCTGTTTATATTTGTCATACTGTAATAGCAGGCTGAAAACAAAGCACAACATATTGAGAGCGGCAGCCCTGGGTGAAGCAGATTTTTATGGAGGGCACCACTGAGGGTAGCGCCAGTCACCGCACTAAAGAAATTCTCTGACTTTAATCAACCCAGTCTCTGTCTACTGAATGCTCCATTCCTTCAGACCCTCATTTTATTGTGTTTCCCTGCACCTGGTAAAGAACAGGACCTGTTGACTCATGACACATTTATAATGGAAGTCAATGGGCAACCCCCTCAGGTCCACATCCACCAAGAGGTCCTAACTAATATATTAGAATGAAATTAAAATGTAAAAATAATACATTTATTCAAACATCTTCAATTTCAAGGCTGAACTTAAGGACCTCTAAAGTAGTCCTCTCTCTCCTTCACAGATGAGCAGCTTTCCTTTCTTAACTGCTCTTCAAAGTAGCTGTAAAACACTATTTTGGACTGTTATGGTGGTAAATACAGCCTTGAATTTTTCATCAAATTTGTATTTTTCCATTTTGAATGCTAGTATATTTAAGTGTATTAAAAAAATCTGACAAGTCCATTTCAATTATGCTAGCAGAAAGACCACTAGGAGGCCTGCAGAAGTGGGTTCAATCCATAGCATTTAATAACCCATTCTCAATAATGTTCAGGACTCTTAACCAGAGCATGTAGGGAATGGATTGTGTACTGAATTCACACATATACGTATGTAAACATTACATTGCTTTTTTAGGTGAAGCTCTTTTCCACCGTAATTGAAAACGGGAGGCGAGTGTAGCATGTGGAGTTGTGCCAAATTGCTTTTATTGATGTAGGCCTAACATTACTTTTTGAGTCTGAATAGGGGGAAATATCAGGTCACCCCTGTCTGAGGCAGTCTGTTATCTATGTTGAAAACTTCAGTAAACCACCAGGAAATCCATACAGAACTACAAAACTAATACAAAACTAAAAGCTATTTTTTCAGATATGATAGTCATCTTTTATAATGCTCCGATACATGACAGGTAGAAAATGGTCATAATGGCAACCATAAGAAAAAGGTCACGAGGTTGATAAAGATGAAATGCTCACTTGCCCATTCATGTTACAAAAATAGAATAAAAAGCAGCAGCATTTTCACCAACAGGAAAATATAATGATTAAAGCTGCAATGATGGATAAACTAATTAAAGAAAGAAAAACAGTCAGCAAGAGGAATTTACCCCTGAAAGACATCTTGGAAGAGCTGCATCTGTTCAGTCTGCGTCTGTTGTAAACTTCTAGTTGCAGTATGTTCTAGTCTAGGACTTAGTTACCTTATTAATAATAATCATCATAATCAATGCAAAGCAGATCACTGGATTTCAGCTCCATTCCCTCCAAGACATTTACAGGCATGCCGCCTGGACAGTAGAGAAAATATTAAAAGACCCCACTCATCCCAGTCTCAAACTTTTTAACACACTACAATCTGGTAAATGCAGACTTCAGGACAGCTTCTTCCACCAAGCCATTAGAATGAATACTGACATTATGAGCACACACAATACTACTATTTGTAGGAAAATCTCGCTTAGTTGATTGGTTCTCCCCCAGAATATGTGTAGGAACTAGCTTGGGGCTGATTCACCAATATATATTTATTAATTGATTAATGAATAATTACTTATTAATTAATTAATTAATTAATTAAGTATTAATTAGGGGTCTTACATCAAGCAGGGTTTTTAAGTACTCTAGCGTGAACTACTCGTCCACTGAGCTAGTTTATACAGTAATTAACCCTTAAAAGCTCTTCTTAATTGCATGGTTAAAAAGAGTTTTACTTGAACAGGGGAATTATTTGGGTCAATTTGATTATTTTAAGAGCATAGGAGTGTTTATCAGCCATGAAGTGACTTCACCTTATGAACAAGGAAAAGGATCACAGGTCACAATAAGACAACATTTATTACTACACGAGACAAACATAAAACACACAAACACAAAGTAAACAAAGGTGGGTAATGATGGAATGAGTAAAGGTATTTGTAGGATGACTGAAATTACTGAAACGTCTCTGAACAGCAAGCTTCATGAAACACACAAACCCCAATTCCCAAGAAAACAATTTAGAAAACAAATAATCAGCCTTGCACCAAGATTATCAAAATGAGAAAAGAAACTGTTACTTATTCACTGGTTTGGAGTCTCAGGAGTGTTGAGGTCGAGTTTCAGCTGTGATCTGGGAGCTCAGAGGAGTTGAAGAAGTTGTTCGGTGTTGTTCAGAGATGTTGAGAGTTGTTCAGAGTTGCAGAGTGGTTGTTGGTCTTGAAGGAGAAGAGTTGAAGCAGAGTTTCAGCTGTGGATCTTGAAGCTTGCAGAGGTGAATGAAGCAGAGTGGCGAGTTCGTTCTGGTCCGAAAGCTGGCTTGCGAATCAGGGGTTTATGAGCCCCAGAGAGCATTGGGTTGGGGTCCTGACCCACACCTTTCTCAGGTGGCCAATCAGAGACAGCCCTGGGTTGCAGGGCCCGAAAAAAAGGGAGAGGCCAATTAAAGCTCTAGTGAGACTTGTTGTTGACTGAATAAAGTTCCATAACTTTTATATCATCCATAATTGGGTATTGAAACTTGCAGTTTTGTTTTTTTCATAATCAGGGCGTTACACAGATACCACTTATGACACGCATATTGATAAGATTCACCAAACTATGGCCTAATTCACAAATACAGTCTAATTTAACCATAATTATTCACAATACTTTCAAATGAGTGAATCTCATGACTGTTTATAATTCTTTTTGTGATCAACTCAATTCTGACTTCTACACATGCTTCTGTTCTCCTCAGGAAATTGTCCTGTCTGTATGGGCTGGATTCCAGAGGGATTTATGACTTTAAGTAGATGTTTGGATTTTTCATTGATCCTCTCAAGAGCATGTTTTAAGTAAAATGGATATTATGACCATTACCAGCTCTTATTACTGATAATAACGAGACCAAGTATGACTATGCTCTCATAAAGAAATAAAAAACTTAGAGATATGATTTCTTCTAATCTGGAAACACACAAACAATCTTGATTTTACTAGTTAAATGTAAAAGATTAAAGTTGGAGCTACACAGGATGTCTTATTTTTCAACTATAAACAAAGTACATAAATGTATTTAATCTCTCAGTCCTTAGGAATGTGAGGGGTTTGAAGTGACCCTGACTTGAGATGCCTGAATATCTGGCCGTTAATTCAGTCCTATTGTCCTATGGGGCACATGAACTGGGGGCAATAAGGGGACGCCTTGGATCTGAGGAGGTGAGATAATCCAGACTCTTTATTTGGGGCTGCTGTGGAGCATCTTCCTTTCCGGGGTGAGATAACAAGACCTCCCCCTTACTTGTCCAAAGACAGAGGTCTCTGTAGTTCCGGCTTTTGGAGGTGTGTGACCATTTATGTGAATCAGGATTTTTCTGATCCTACATATTATTATTATTATTATTATTATTATTATTAGTAGTAGTAGTAGTAGTAGTAGTAGTAGTAGTAGTAGTAATAGTAGAAATTGCTGTAGTAATCCAAATTCTATACTTAAACTAAGTATGTTTTGAAACTACTATTATTACAACTAGTAGTTTTATTATTATTAATGTTATTATTATTATTATTATAATAATAATAATTATTATTATTAGTCACAAGCACACTAAATAAAATGAGAAAAGATATTTCTGACCACTAGTAAACAAAACAACTATCCACACAGAGTTTTTAAATGCATGGGAATATTTGCAGACATCCGACAGACATAAAGGAAGTGACACGTCTACCTTTTTGCCAGTTACAGAGACTCAGGTTGATGCTGACATGCCTCAGAGTAGCTTGTTTGAAGTGCTTCTCATAGCCTAGAAAAGGTCTGGAATTTGAATTTGCACCTACTCCCAGCTGGGCGTCCGGTTAAAATTCAGTGTATGACCTGTTGGTGCAGTAAGACTCAGAAAGCTGCAGTAAGACTAAGACTCAGACTGCCTCAGCTTGCAATTATGCCCCTGTCCACTGACTTCTATTATATGTGCGTTTCAAATCAAGAGTTGTTTTGTTCAAGGAAATGGGCCCAGACTATTGTCAGTAATAATCAACTATATGCTAAAGATGCAGTGTATATAGTCTAAAAAATGGTGAAATATTCCTTTAAGACTGCCTTATATGAATGCAGGGAGCTATAAGAAATCAATAATGGGTTGCTGGGGGTAAAGAAAGAACTCTATCCAGCGCTTGAAGATAACATGAAGCCATGCATATGAATCCAGTATAATCATAAATAAGCAAATAAAATGCACTGCACAGTATAGCCCTAAATACCCTTAATAAAATATAAGGGATAACTGTAGCCCTGAGGCTGCAGTGCTATTTTCATACCATTCGATACATAGGTGAAAAGACCTGTGTTCACAAAAGAGTCTGTGCTGTGTTTGTGATGTCATTATCACTCCTGCTCCAGGATTAGGCCTTCACCCTTTGCTTAACTGCTTGGTGAGGGAAAAAAAAAAACCGCAACCCTTTCTTTCTTTTACCAATCACCATGGCAACAGCATGGCACACATGAAATCAATTTACATCTGCAGAAACTTTGCCGCGTGGACAAGTGCTTGTGACATTGAGCAGAAAAAAGCTGATGACAGTTTCTATTGTCTGAGCTCCAGCCACCACTCAGATGGCTTCGGGGAAAAGAGGTCTGGGCTGGCGGGCTCTTGAAGTGCTGCATGTTCTCATGCTTGTAGCGGGTTTTGATGTATCAAAATTCTATGTTTGATTTCTTGGGCTGAAAAAGCTTTCCACATTTGAAAAATTTCAGTGTTTAAAAAGGACAATGTTTTTAAACTATTAAAATTTTCTTAAAAAGTAGCACAAAATAACATCGTGTCCCTGGTCAAAAGTGACCGGTATGATTTATTTAGTAAAGAAAAAAGATGTTTTTTGTGGTGGCTAAGGTATAAAAGGTGGTTGCTATGGTGTCGGAGTGGGTTGCTAAGTAGTTTTTAGGTGGTTGCTATGGTTTAGGAGGTGGTTGCTAAGTAGTTTTTAGGCAGTTGCTGTGTGTAGGAGGTTGTGGCTAAGGAGTTTCTAGAAGGTTGCTATCAGACACAATGTGGTTGCTCAGGAGTTTCTATGTGGTTGCAAAGGTATACAAGATGGTTACTCAGATGAAGGAAGCAGTTGCTATGAAGAATTTGGGCGGCAGGCCAATCTCAAAACTTCTTCAGGAATTTTGCATTTTTATTTGAATGAATAGTCAACAGGTGTGGTTCCCATGGAGTAAAAATTGAATGGGAGGTTCTTGTAGGTGAAAGTGGGACATAAGTTGTGTGTGTGTGTGTGTGTGTGTCTTTGTGTGTGTGTGTGTATGTGTTTATATGTGTGTGTGCTCAAAGACACCAGCATGGTGGGGTGTGGGAATGTTCTTAAACTTTTTTATACACTTATCCTAAATTCAATAAAACACACAAAATGTAATAAAAATTCTCAATTTTTTTATGCATTCCAGTGCCTTGTGTAAACAAAGTCATGGAACCTTAACTGCATTTTCTAGAAAGAAAAATTGAAAATCGGTCAGATTTGACCGGAACACAACAGGAGAGTTAATATGATGACAGATTATTTTAAAGCTCTTAAACTGTGCTCTGCTCTCTCTTGATAAAACACAACACTGGTCAAAGAAGGTGGTTGAATATAAAACGACATGGTTTCAGACAGAAACGTCTAATAATTCAAAAAGTATTATATGAGGGCGGAGAAACATAAGAAGCCCCCAAAGTCGAATTTTTAACATGTGATGGATTTCTGAAGACCTTCACACATAGTCTGTATATAGAGTTATGGACAATGCTCTTTTTATTCTACTACCACAAAACAACCTGCTGCATTCATCCATGCCATAATACACGAGCACAGAACGCTGTGCATCAAGCTGGAAGGATGAGGCTTGTTTGGCTTCTCAGGTGCCTCACTACACTCATCCATCCACCCTTAAAGACACACATGGGGCTGGACTTCATGAGCCTCCGCAGCAGACAGGCTCCAGAGTGATGCCATGGGGGCTCGTGTTTATACTTGATTGTCAGCAGACAACACAAATGTCAGCATTAGTACAGAAGCCAGCATGTCCTGTTTGACCTAAGCTCACACGCTGTGGAAAGACCATGAGGAACAGACCCTAGGGGGAGCAATGCTTATGGCAACAGACTGGCACAGAATGCCTGAAGGAGACAGATTTTGCATGATAGATGGTGTCATGACTCCATACAGCTAAAAGCTGCTTCTGACATATACATGTACATATACGGGCTCCTGAACACAGGAACCAGCGGAGCACTTTCATCTTCGCTTTCATTACACATATGCATGAAAAACGTGTATGACAATAATGATGTTCAGTGTAAAAACTGTGTTCAGTAACAAAACGCTCTTGCATGTTAGAAGCAGCTTTTAACTGTATGGGGTCATGACACCATCTATCATTAAAAATCTGGCTCCTTCAGGCATTCAAGTGCATGGGCTCCTGAACACAGGAACCAATGGAGCACTTTCACCTTCACTTTAATAAGCATGAAAAATCTCTGACATTCAGTGTAAAAATTGTGTGGTCAGAAAAATTATTTTACTTGTCATTATATGTACCATTATATTTCACATTTTTTGAGTGTCTTTTGAAGACAGAACAAATGATAGTAATTTTGGTGGACACCAGTAATTTTGCATGGGGGGCCAAACATTTAAGCATATTCTCGATCTTGGCCGTTGAAATAAATACTGATTATTATGGCTATGCTTTACATAACATTGACATAACCATGATTGACATGCCATGACAGATGTCTTATGCTGTCATAAGCGGTCATTGCAGATTTAGTTCAGAAACACTCCTGAGTTTCTGTGACCACTTTTATCATGTTTCAAAGCCTGAATGCCATAATGTCACATGGTAAGCAGTCTTATGACTTCAAACATGATGACTTCATAACATTTACTGGTAATACTAATATGACAGTGTTATATCTTTGAACAAAATCTGTCATGACATCTTCCATGACATGTTGATGGCACGGTTAGGTCAATGTTATGCACCAGGGTGACCCAATAATCCAAAAAAAACCAAACAGGCCAAAGAAAAAAAAAACTTATGCTGTCTTGTTGGCTCGTTACGCTGTGTAGTAGAAGTGCCCCCAGTAGAATTAAAGTGTGAACTACCAAGAGAAAAGCCAGCCCAGCTTTCAGCCTTGTCTGCATTTGTAATTTTGTATAGAAAATAGATGTATTATTTTAACCTTTTTTTATTTGAGGGTCAAAACGTCTCTGTTTTTTCCAAAAACCATCAACCCCCAGTCCCACACCTCCTACCAAAGCAGCTTCTATACTCAAAGTACGTTGGCCTATCACTCTAACTCAGTTTAGAGTATAGACTTAAAGGCACTTTTCCATAGGCATATAGGAAACCATGCCGTACCTAAGACATACTGTGATGGTATGAAGCTTGCAGTATTCTTTGATTTTCCAGTGTAACTCAGTCTTCATCCCAAAACTGTCCGTGGAGTTGAACCAGCAGTAATTTGTTCTGTCATTGTGGTCTCTTATTATTTATAATAAGTTGTGTTTGAGTTTTTACATGATTTTTCTTGGCATTCTTCAGCCATGTGATGGCAACCTAACCCAGAAAACTATTTAGCGATTGGCTGGTACACGTTTCTCACTGGGTAAAGATATATTTGTAAGTGTCCATAGAAAACTCCCACTGAAATTTATCTTCAGCCCAAACAGACAGTCATGCTTGAACTTCATCCACTTCCCATTTGTTTGTTTGTATCTCCATTGTTGTTTTTTTGCGTGTAACAACCCAATGGACTCTTTCCATGTTGTGATGACATGATTTTGACCAATCAGAATGCAGTGATGCTGTGAGCTCGGCTATGGCCCACTTTTGACCCTGCCATCGAGAAGCATGGTTTACAACTCGAGTATGAGTCGCTTTATTTGTAATGGAAAAACATTTGTTTGCAAATGCCCAGTTCCTTGTGCCAATGGAAAAGCACCATTAGTGTTAACTTTATCCTTACTGCCACACCAACCCCAACACTTCCCTCATGCCCTTTCACACATAATCAGACACTGATTGTTATGAGCATAAAACACACACTTTCACCAACAATTGTAAAAGTCCTAAACTTTTTTGTCTGCCTGCCATTTGCTTGATAGCGTGTGGGATAATGGAAGGTCATAAGCATTCTTACGATGCTCCATCGCTTTAATAAGGGCTAAAGGTGATGCAGCAGTTGGTGTTTTATGAGATTTTAGATAACTTTTATAATTTAAAAAGGCCCATGTGGAGTGTCTGTGTGACTACACCATCCTCCATTGTGAGTATTAGGACTGTGACCTTTTCAACAGAATAAACTATATGCTAGATACTAACTCCTGCACTTCTTGGAAACAATATTTTGATACTCTTCAATGTTTTCTTGGAACAGTGGACATGATTGCTCTCTCATAAATTCTTTTCTTCATGGGTGAGTTACTGCCCAGCTAGTTTCTGTGTAACTTTTGGCATTTATTGTCGGCAGCAGACAAAACCCTATTTTCTACATGTCACTGCAATACATAGTTTGACCACACTTCTTATTATGGGGGCCCATGCGGAGCAAAGAGCATAAATCATATGATTCTTTGGAAAGAAGCAGTTTTGGAGCCCATGGGTCGTGTGGGTGTCTAATAATAAGTGCGGAATTATTCCAAAGTCAGGGCAGAATGAATAATGCCAAATGTTCTATAATGCCTTGAAGACATTTCCAATATGTACTTTTATTTCTCCGTGTTTAGTTTTATTCAACAACGCATCATCAAATAGACTCCAGTTTTGATATTATCTGAAGATTTGTGTTGCTGATTCAAAGAAATATTCATTTGATTACATAAGAATTGGTTGTAATGACTCAGTGGTAGAGGTCGAGAAAATGGTAAACTGTTGTTCAGTAATGGTCAGAAGTCTGTAATAATAGCGTAAAAATGCCTTTACTGTGTTCACTCATTTTCCTTTCTGAAAATTGCAACGGCTAACATATGACTTCAAGTTTTATTTGTATAACCACCTGTTTGAAAGTTTCCCACCTGTTTCAATGTACATATGATGTTTTAGAGCTTTTCACTGGATACTTCTCCGCAGAGATTCTGGTCTTGTCAGGTCCTTCCCACCCCAATTGGCTGAATTAATTAAAAACTCCATCTCTGATGCCAACTGGCGACTGTGTTGCGCAGCAAAAAACCAAACTGCTCAAAAAGAAAAATGAAGTATAGGCTTCTATGAAACAGATTTCCATAGTAACAGTATTTTTTTTTAGTTCACTGCCATCTGAAGCATCAACATCAATTAGCCTGTCAGCTAAAGAAATGAAAAGAGACAACGGCATTGCACTTTTATTTATTGTTTTTCATGGGAACGCTTCTGCAGCAATTTAATCTTAACAAAAAAACGACAATTTACCAAATGAGTTATGAGCTGTTCAATTAGAGCTTAAAGTAGAGCTGGTTTTGTTTTGGTGGTGTTTAATGGTTTTACTGAAAAAACTCCACCACACACTGATTGAGAAGTGTTGCAGAGAAGAGCAGTATGTTGGACAAAACACAGCTGTACTGCATAGGAAGCGACCAGTTCATCTCAACTCATCTAACTTTTTAAGTCATTTTAATAGAATGAAACATGATTAGTACATTTATAACATTCGGTATAAGCTAAATCTGTGTTAAGGAGTGGTGCTCAGTTGAAGATGGTTGATTAACACGTTTTGGAGGTGCGGGTCATCTAGGTTGGTTAGGAGTTGAGGGCTGGAGGATTTCTCTGTTTTTGGATTTTATACATTTTAATTTTAAGGATCTTGAACCCCACAACCACTATGCAGCACCAGGCCCACAAATAGGTAAAGCAAATGTAGTCAGGATCCCCTGACCCCAACCATCCCTGCTCCTCAAGTGCTTTTTTTTGCCTTTTTGTGTTATTGTCCCTCTTCACAAAGCTCATGTATGAACAATACTGAAAGCAATGCATGATGTATCAGTCAGTATCGACAAACACCTGCCTGTGAACCCGATGACCACAAGGTCGCAGGTTCAAACCCCCCTCTTTCTACCGTTGTGTCCTTGAGCAAAACACTTAACCTTCAGTCCTCCAGGGGGACTGCCCTGTAACTAATGATTGTAAGTTGCTCTGGATAAGAGCGTCAGCCAAATGCTTCCCTTACCCCTGATCCTCATACTGTCATGCAATTTAATCCAGCCAATCTTTGCCCACTCAGCAAAAACTATTTTGGAGCATTCCTATTGGTCCATTCATTATGAAATGTAAATGTAAAGGTTTCCAGTGGTATTGAAATGTTTGTTTTTGTGTATGTATGTTTTTGTATATTTATATATAAATAGAATTACTTATTTTTACATGCTGTTTTGTCTCTCCACCCAACCTTCCCACCCAGCACAAAATCGGTACAATCCTTTGAGCACACTTGAACATAACTGATACTGATGACAGAATTTGGCCAAGCTTTCAGATTTTAAAGGGAATTCTTTGTTATTCTTCGTAATATTGTAATATACGCCTGATGTGAGAGCAGGGATAAGAAATAATCGGAAGTGAGTTAGAGTCTCTTACTACTGCTTGTCAACATGTCAAAAGAAATGTTAATGTTGGTAAAACATGGAAAGAAATCAGACACATATTGAAAATATTATTTTTCTTTCAGCGTATTAAAAAGACCTTGACAGGCACGCCAATTATAAGCTCAGCAAAAGAAGCAACTTTTTGCTAAATCATGACTTACAAAACATGGGAGCATGGACATGTACGGCTAACGTGTGGAACTTACTACCATTGGTTACAGGGACAAGTGTCTTGCTCAAGGACACAATGGTAAAAAGTCGGGGTTCAAACCTGAAACTTTGTGGATTTACAATCAACAGAACATGGATTTCTTTTTAGATCCACCAAATAGAGAAGCAAACACACTCTATTTAGGAGTACTGAACCATAACTATTATAGCTAGACCATAATTTATACTTCATGATTCTTTTGAAGCTTATAACAGATATTAACAATGTTTACATACTACCATATATAGCAGTTTTGCAGTGACTCTTTCAGTAACAAGCTTGCCATTGAGCTGACCCCTCTAATTTTCATTTTAAAAAGTCTGCCTTTATCAACGTTGTTGTTTCTTGTTGTAAGAGTAGAGCTGACAAATGGTTAGTTCATTCAAGATGACGAATCCATTTCTACCTGTTTCTAAAAATTGGAAAACTTTATTGATCCCAGAGGAAATTGATTATACAATGACTGCAGACACAGAGACACAGTGACAAGAACAAAATATAAAATATTAGTCTAAATAAAATCTAAATAAAAAAATCTGTTGAAAAGAACAAAAAGCTCAATATGAAAATACACTATGCTATATACAGAAATGCTGGGTATAAATACTATAGATAAGAAACACAGCTGAGTGAAATCTACCAACAGAAATGGTAGTTTGGAGTCAGTTATTGCATTTAGTAGAGATCAGTAGTAATATTAAGTAATAAAAAAGTAATACTGACATAAGAAGTAACATTGCACATGAAGATTATGGCATGTAATGAAGTGATTCAGCATCCATTTAGAAAACATCGCATGATATTGCACATGGTAAGACAACTGCACATGAGACATGAGACACATGAGACTCATAATAATAAAGTTTAACACCAATAAGCACATTGCACAATATTGCACATGATAGACTGTTGCACAACATATCAAAAATAATGCACGTAGTCCTTCACATAATGATAGTTATTTAACCTGGTAATGAGATGTTTCTTTCTCGCAAATGTAGTCCCATGTGCTTCAAATGAAAATGTGAATACTTGATTTCTGATTCCACTTCCTAATTGTTCATGGACCTGATCACCGTGAACAAGTAGATGTAAGGGCCGTGTTTATATCAGAACACACCGGAAGGCCTGGAATATCAGAACCTGCAAGACTCTGATTCCTGAAATCTTTTTCAAAGGACCATGAAGGGATGGCTGAGCCCATGAGGCACTTTACCTCCATGCCAGTGCAAAATAACTGCAAATATGTAATTGTTTTGATTTGCATTTATGACAAGGTTTCCAGTTAGACAGAGACACCTAAGGAGCAAAGAGATTTATGTTTAATATGTTGCATCCAAATGAAAAATTTTCCTAGCATAGATTAAAAGTTCCAGTGAGGAACATTAGAACTGGGGCACTCACATGTCTACAGTGTTTTCTGCAGTGGTATACATAGCAGGGTTTTTCATTTAAAGGATAGGAATGGTCCCTTCCTATTCTTTAAATTTTACAGTATGAAATTTTAGTTGCTGTCCACTGGAAAATGATAGTTGCTGTCCAAATAACCTGGAAAAGAGTTCATGAAATAATCAGTGTACCACATTTTGTTACCTTATTATTGGAAGTTCAGTAAAATATGAAATACATCCTTACTTACTACTTTAACAAAAAAACATCAAATCCCTTTTTACAGTGTAGGAAGAAAACACTGATGGGTGAAAACACAAAAAGGATAGAGAATTGGGATGAATGGTATTTAAAATGAACAGAGACATGAACTAACAAGGTTCCGGTTTCAAGTTGACTTGAAAATGATTTGCTTTTTATTCTTTTGTAGAAAAATGATTTGCACGCCTTTGATCTACCAGGGGGTGGGGAGCAATCAACATTCTTGTTCTTATCAGGCCTCTGTGCATGTTTTTAGCCAGTAGATGCAGAATGCTGATTGTGTGGCTCAGGTGTGTTGGGAGCGGCACAAAAATTGCAATTGTACAGAAATGGCAAATAACACCAGACAGACAAAACTACTCCCAGATATCATCTATAATGCACTTGAAATAAACCTGCTTTTGGCCTGGTGAGGTTTGCATTTTGGATTCATTCATTTTGGTGATGGCAGGTGGCTGAGCAATTTTGATAATCACCGGATGAGAGCCATGCAGTTTCCTCAGGACACCGGGAGACCTGTTTCCATAATATGGATGAGATAAGAGGAGCTATTCTGATGCTAGGGAGAGGATAATGAATATGTTTACCATTAGATGTTTAGAGTTATCACTATTGATTTGGTATACTTGTATTCTGTAGCATGAATAGAAGATGACAGAGTACACTAATAACATGATGGCTGTTATTTGGTAGATGAGAACCGTAGATCCACACAGCCTTGATGTTAGCGATAATGCATCACTTTGTGACCAAAGTGGTGACCAAAGGGGCAGCTGGTGGCCTAGTGGTTAGGGATTTGCCTCTGCAATCAGAAGGTCGCGGGTTCAAATCCCAACACTGCTAGTAGCATCACTGAGGTATTCTTAAGCAAGGTACCATCCCCACACACTGCTCCTCGGGCGCCCCTCATTGGTGGAAGCCCCCTGCTCCACTTGGTAAATGGGTTAAATGCAGAAAAAGAAGTTCACGCTGTGTGCTGCGCAAATTTAAAATGTGGTGGAATGTTCAATTCTGGACAGTCCTGCAAAATAATAGAAACAGGTTATAATCTAATACAATATAATTTATACATTTGGTCACAGTTTATTTTGATCACCCCCTACAGGCTACCTACAGATACTTTAATTTCTAGGTTATCAAGAGCATTAAGGTTAGGTTTAGGTTAGAATTAAGCTGGTGGTTAAATTTAAGTTTGGAGATTCGTTGATAGTTAAGTACAAGGTGAGCATCTACAGAACATCTGCAGGGACCACTCACAAAAAGTTTCCATACATTTATTCAATAATAAAACAACCATTATATCAAGTATAATTTAATATTGATAGTTCCTTCTGCCAAAAAGCAGCAGTAGTCATTCAAGGGACCGAGAGACTCACCAAACAGGTCACAATATCAGATCCAGCTCAGCTTTGTCAACAATCACCACATTAACCTGAATGTGGTTTTGTTCCAGCCCATCTGTAAACCATTTCACAGCCCATCCTGTTTACTGAATTGTGTTTTGCTTGTTTCTGGGCAACTGCAGTTTGTGGAAATGTGTGATAGGTGCAGACAGAAAAGCATCTTCAGAATCTGATCAGTTAGTGACCGGTACTCAATGATGCAGTTATCACCAAAAAAAACTGCTGTTATTTGTGATACAAGTTCTTCTTAACCAATCAGATTGTGCCATTGGAAGTAGCTGTTGTCTAAATTGTGAATGATCCTCAGTGTTGTTTTGGTGTTTTTACTCTACACTGTGTGAGATATTATTGAATAACAAACATATCAAATCACACCATGTTCTACAAGGTTAACTTTGCTTCTTATCAAAGCTGAAGTTCCCGATGTATCTACCATAACCCCCACCGTGAGAACATCGCCATTTTCCTTCTGCCTATTAAAATCTTTCTCTCTCTTATATTTTTTTTTCACTCTCTGCCCAAGTCAGTGCTGCTTATGACTCTTATCTGGTTTTTAATGAAGATTGCTTTCTTCTGCCTAACAAGATTGACACCCTCCATATGGATTTGCCCAACGCAATCCTGAGAGGCCTTATTTGAATGAGCCCATTGTTTAAAGCATTGTTGTATTTAATCTGAGTCTTGTTCAGGTGACCGGTAAGTGTCGATGACTCAATGGCTTGTGTGATGCACGCTGGCGAAGGTGCAGGATTGCTGGGTGGGGGGTGGGTGGGGGGGGGGTGCTCAGAGCTGAGATAGTGAACATGAGTGTCCTTTTGCAGCGTGCTAATTAAGATAAAGGACGAGTCAGGCGGCCGATGAGAGATGATCAATGCGGGCCCTTCGGATGGTCTCGGCGTGCTTCTTTACGTCATCTTTGATGGATTCAAAAGTGCATAGGAAGAAAGGCTGGGGTTGGAGGGGGTAGGGAGAGAAGGCGGGCTGGAGAAATCTTGGATTTCCGCAAGTCGTAAATTGCTCCTCTGTCAGGAAAATGTAAATCAATGTGACAGCGGCGGATTGATAGAGCCCTTTTTTTGGCTGGCTGCACTTTTATTTCAGGCACTGCCACGGAGCGACAGGGGGACAGAGAGGTACAGGAATCGCAAGGTTTCAGCCATAAAAAATTGAATTGTTGCTGTGTCATGCAGAGGTTAGTTAATCATCCTGCGGAGGATTCCTAAAAGCCACATACTGCAGCTCTGCCGGGCGTGACATTGCTCTGACCCTGGTGCTCGCTCTCGCCATTTTGCCTCTGCCTGGGCTCCTCGCAGTCGTGGCTGGTGGTGTGTTGGTTTTATCGTCTCCATGTCTCCGAGGGTGTGGTGTGGTCTCTCCCATCTGCTGTTTGCCCTTCATTAGGATGCAGTAGCGCTCAGCTCCAAAACAAACTCAGCCTCAGCAGAAACAGGGGAAGGAGGGAGTGGGGGTGGGTGAGGGGGGTGTGGGGGGGACGATGGCAAACACCAGCACGACATGACAGCTTCACTTTCAGCAGCCATAAATCCTCACTGCTCCAGCAGCCAGCGCACACACTCCTCACTCACACACCTGAGAGAGAGAGAGAGAAATGGAGAAAGGACAGAAAGAAAGAAGAAAGAAGAAAACTAGAGTGAAAGCAAGAAAGGAAATAAGAAGAAAATGAGTCAATCATCAATCCATCAGTCCATTAATCAATCAAGA
Source organism: Bryconaethiops microstoma (assembly GCA_037577275.1). Lineage (NCBI taxonomy): Eukaryota > Metazoa > Chordata > Actinopteri > Characiformes > Alestidae > Bryconaethiops > Bryconaethiops microstoma. The sequence continues at coordinate 2,328 of JBBJLS010103207.1, read as the reverse complement.
CATCAATCAATCAATCAATCAATCAATCAATCAATCAATCAATCAATCAATCAATCAATCATTCATTCAGTCAATCAAGTACTTATTTATACAAGTGGGACCAGAGGGGGCAGCACTGAAACCTAGATTTCATTCATACTATGATGAGTCACTTTTTTTGGTATGGCTACCCTATATCTACAGTCATTGCACATTTTATCAGCTCCACTGACCATGTAGGTGCACTTTGTAGTCCACAGTTACAGACTGTAGTCAATCTGTTTCTCTGCATCATTTGTTACATGTTCATCAACAATCAGGACCTCCAAAGGACCACTAGCTGCACGTAGTAGATAGTATTGGGGTGGTGGATCATTCTCAGCACAGCAGTTACGTTGAGTTGTGGCATATTAGTTGTGGCGTGTGTGTGTGTGTGTGTGTGTGTGTGTGTGTGTGTGTGTGTGTGTGTGTGTCCGTATATACAAAAACAAACCTCTGGTGAAGAACTAGACAATGACCACCACAAGGCAACGGATGAACTATCATCAGTAATTTGGTTGAACGACCCACCATGAAAAACAAATGCTTCTTGTTTATTTAACAACAATGTAAATTAACAACAGTTTAAAACATCTAAAAAAAACTAAGAAAATAAAACAAGACATTGAATAAATGAATAATCTGTCATAAAAAGTGAAAGTTATATTTTATCACTGAATTAAAACTTGTTCCACGGTAATGAGGCATCAGATAAACATTTTTTTTTTTTTATTGCCTAACTTCTGTAGATGATAAATAGTACATTTAGTACAACCACCCAGTCATCATATCTAATGCATGTTTCTTTTTCCTAGCTGTAAGGAGAGATACAATATAGGGTGGGAGTTGTTTAAATAGAGATTTCTAAATAAATGACAAACAATAAATGATGTACAACTTCTTATGTACAAAGATGTCAAAACAAGTTTGCCATACAGCTCACAGGGGTTTCAGGTCTGTCAACAATAATGTAATGGTTTGCATTGAATGATTTCAGTACTAAAAGAAATGTGCTCATATAGGTTACATTGTCATAATACAATACTGATAAAATAGTTGTTTGAACCCCTTTGTATTGTCAAAACAAAAGTACAAAAGTCTATTTCTATATAAAAATACATGTCTGACTGAATCATTTAAACCAGTGAAGTAGCTGAACCATTAGAAATGGAAAACTATTGATTACATTAAGAAACAACACATTGAGTCTTTGTTTCATTCAACTCTAGTTGCAGATGATGTAAAAAAAACCCCTTTTATTCTTTCTGTAAACTTTCCATGGATGGTGTAAGAATACATAACAGGATCTTCTGCAAAACAGTCAGTTCTACACTTTTCCTCAATATCATGCAAAAAAGCAGTTAACTCCATTAACAGTTTCCACAAGCATCAGCTCACAGAGTTCTGTTAATAAGATCATGATGGAACCAATTAAGTGCCTGTTGGTCAAGAGCAACAGAAAGCAGCCTTATTATGAGCATAGTTGTTCCTGTCAAAAGCTTTCAACAAGTCTACAAACAAAGCGAAAGAAAGCAAGGACAAAGAAGAAAGAACAACGAAAGAAAGAGGGAAAGAAAAAAGAATAAAGTAAAAAAAAGTGGAAGACAACAAATGAGTTAAGGAGGGAATGTGCTGAGAAAAATACTCAATGGAAATAAATATTTTAGGGAACATCAAACATCAGTTTATTACATAAAAGGGGGGAAAGGAGAACGAGGGACAGAAAGACAGACAGAAAGAGCGAAAGAGAATGAAAGAGCAAAAGAATAGAAAGAAAGAAAGCAGGGGCAAAAAAACAAGTGAAAGAAAGGGAAAAAAGTGAGTGAAATGAGGAAAGGAAGAAAAGCAGAAAAACAACAAAAATCTCTTTCTATATTTTTCTCTACCCCGTCTGATCTGGCTTAATTATAATCAAACAAACAAATGAATAAATGAATAAAAAGTTCAAATACCAAGAAGGGCTTATACTGCTAAAGCCGCACTTGGCAAAGCAAAGGTGTCTGGTGCATCATGGCACCCAATTTAACATTCTGCTTGCTAAGATGGACACGACAGGTTAAAAAAAAAGAAAAGAAAAGTAAAACAACACATGAGGGAAGTGCTGAGAAAAATCCTCAGTGGAAATAAATATTTTAGGGAACATTAACCAACAATATAATACATGAAAGATGGGAAATGAGAAAGAATGAGTGAAGGAGCAAGAGAGAAAGACAGAGTGAAAGGAAAGAAATAGTGTAAGACATGGGACTGAAAGGGAGTCCCGATCCGAAGACAGGGAGGACTCCAGTTCCAGGATTTCCCTCTCACCAA
>JBBJLS010103149.1:0-19964 GCA_037577275.1 Bryconaethiops microstoma | reverse complement strand
CTTTGTAAAGCTGCTTTGTGACAACCTGGTTGTAAAAAGCGCTATATAAATAAAATTGAATTGAATTGAATTGATTTGAGAAGCTTGGTCTTGTTAATCATACAAAATATTAAGTAGGATAATACAGCAAAAAATGCAACAAAAAAGGTATAATTAGGTTTTTGTCATGGGTATAAAATGCATCAAGTGGGTACTGGTAAGTTGGTGGTGTTCAGGAACAGAGTAGAGAACTGTTCTTCATAAGGTGTATTCTACTTGGAAAATGCTCTTAACAACACCATACAGAAAAATATATACTGTCTTTCAAAAAGTCTCCAAGACAAAATCTGAAGGACATTAAATAGATTATGGATACCTGGGATTATTAAACCTTGGATTGTTTTAGTTTTGTTGTACATTTGTGACACATTTGTTTTAGTTTTCAGGGTTCTTGTTTAGTGTTTCAGACGTAGAGTAAATGTGCTTATTTTTTGTATTTGAGCTTGTTTTATTTTGTTATGTTTTTTGCTGTTTTTGTCACACAGAGCACAAAACGTACCTGACCAACAGTTAGCCCAGTGTAGCGTGGTGGATGAACCCAATTGCGGATAGACATGAGAGTTGGTAGACCATGAGCTTTGCTCTAAGAACGTTCCACTAAAGTGTAAAGATTCCCACTGGGAATCCACGTTCTCAACACACACATACACACAGTGAGTATATAAACAGAGAGAAACTGGAGTACTTACGGTACCAGTAGAAAGACAGAAGAGCTGGGTTGGTCTGGATGAACATTGACTCTATGACTGAGCACTGGTTGTTACCTGCCTCCTGATTATATACTCACCACAGTACAGCACACACTGTGAAATTGTTTTTCTGTATTTAACCCATTCACTAAGAGAAGAAGTGGGCATCCAGTGACACAGCACTCAGGGAGCATGTGGGGGGACAGTATCTTGCACAAGGGTACCTCAGTGGTGCCATAATCAGTCCTGGGATTCGACATAATCAGTCCACAGCCTTACGATGGCAGGGGCAACTCCCTAACCACTAGGCCACCAGCTGCCATTATTCTTTGTTTGCTTCTAAGTTCCACAGCTAAAGAATCTTTAGCCTGTAATGGACTGGTGTTAATGTAAATTTAATGTTGCCAGGCTCTGGCTGAAGTTCTGTCATCCTGACTGTTGGTCTGTAGGTTTTTCCTAAGCACTTCCTCTGATGGAGTCTCGGTTAGCCTGGTCATTTAATGCTTACCAGAAAAAGATTTTATAAAAAAGATTTGTAGTTCATGTCTTTCTTTATTTCTTTAATTGTCAACTAAATCATTCCAGTTTCACATCTGATCCATCTCAGTCACACCCCCAACAGAGCCTGTCGCCCGTTTTTGTGATGTCATAGGTTGTTGTGTGTGTGTGTGGTCGTTTGGTGCTAATGATGCCCAGGTTTGAGTATGGAGCATCATTAGCTCATTAGCAGGCTTACTAGGTACCTAACGTCATGTCTACCTGTCTTGTGTTGAGTTTAAGTGACGCTTGTTATTGAGTTGATTGTCTGCAGCGTGTGATTGGTTGTCTGCATGGGCTGTCAGCATGGGCTTGTGAGTTTAAAAGCCCAGCCGATCCACAGAATCTTTGTGTGGTCACCCAACTCTATCCCTTGGTTCTGGTGTGGGTTATTGTATGTAGAAAACTGTATCGCTTATTATTTCTTGCTTGTGTTCACTAGAAGGGGAACACGAGACCGAGGCTTGCACGGGACCTTCCATGCCTGCAGAGCAATGCAAGCTGGATCCTTTATGTACAGCTGCAGCTTGGCGTTTGACTGTGTGCCTCTTCTGTGTGTGTTTCGCCACGGGTTGTGGAGTAGATGTGATGGCCCATGAAGACAGAGGGCTTGCTAAAGCTTCAAAGAGTCGACTCTGCAGCAGTCGACCCTACCAGTGTTCAGTTTCAGTTTTATTCGGAGTGAAGATCCTCTGGAACTTTTGTATTTGACTTTGTGTATGTACGTGCCCACTGGAGTGAAGGTCCTCCAGCATCACGGTGTATCTCGACTTGTTTGAATCTCTTTTGTATGTGTGAAACCGCATGGCTCCTTGCAACTTGAACTTTGTTGAATAAAACCTATATACAATACTAACGCTGTTTCCTGCTAGTGCGTCATACCCACCATGACATCTATAGGCTACTCATCCACTCCCTGGTCCTCTTTCACCTTCCAGCTCTCTGCCTCTCATTCTCACAATAATGCATTAAAAAAATAATATAACAAAACAAGAAAAAAACCTTATGGAATGTGAATGCAATATCGATTTGGTGTTCAATACTGTTAACTGTGTCTTAATATTTACTTTTGATGCTGACTGCTGCTATTCTTGATACCTGTACTGTTAGGTCTAGTTATAAATCTATCACATCTATGTGGCTAGTTCTTAGTCATTTATTTATTATATCTCCTCATACACTGGTCTGTTCTGGTACAGGAGATACATTCTACACTTGATACTTTGTCTCCTTAAATACTGGTATATTTGCATCTTGTTTGTTGTTTTCCACTTTTGCAATACATATTATGTCTACTCCATTGAAGCTATGTTCACTGTTTTTCTTCTCTGCATACTCTTTCATTTTGTGTTTATAATGATCATGATGTTTATTAAAATCAGCTTTTTTCTTCTTCCTCCAAGTGTGACAACTTTGTGAATGCATCCGTATTGTATTAGCTTAGTGACTAATCCTTGTCATTGTTAATGAAGTGTTGTACAATAAAAAAAAGCTCATATCTTTGTTTATTTCCTTTATTGTCTCTGAGGCTACATGCACTCCCTGCTCCTCTTTCACATTGCTCCTCTCTTCTCACTCTCCTAGTCACATTCATTTACTTTCTCTAACCGTTTAATCCTGTAGTTGAGAGAGCTAAACTAAGTCCTAAACTTTTTCTAAGTCCAAAAATCTAATGGTGTCAGAGAGATGTGATGTTGCTGGTTTATTCAAGGTCTCAGCCGTGGCCTGTGGAGCGGTCTCTGCTCTGGTCCGTCCCTCACTTCCCCTGTGCATTCCTTTTTATACATCTTTAAAATTCAAGCATCCACCCTTCCAACACACATTCTCTTCCAATAGAAAAAATAAAGAGTTTCATCACTTAATTTGCTTAGATCCACCTGCTTGCTTCAACCAATAAAGTCCAATCTACTTATCACTCTAGCTTCGTCACACCTATAGAAAAATAGTTTCCTTCACTTGATTTGCTTATTCCTCCCTGTTTGTTTCAACCAATAATTACAGATTTGGTAGTCTTGTGATTCATATTTCAATCTACACCTCCAGTCGCCCTTTGACCAATTAAATTTAGTCACTGTTCTGCTTAATTCCCCCTTTCTTGGCATCCAGTCTGGATACCTGCGTCTTATCTCGTCCTGTGGCCATTTTACATTTCTAAGTTTCGGCCATCTTCTCTTCTTGTTCTGACAGTTTACTTGAGTTCAAACTGGGCACCTCACAGTTTACTTGAGTTCAAACTGTGCACCAGGCAGGGGCTTTCCACCTCCCTTGAGCGGCTTCTGAGGGAGACAGTTCACTAAGTTCAAACTTTTCTTGTACAGGGGCTTTTGATCAGACATGAGTTTAAACTTAACTGTAGAGGATTTTTACATTAAAACCCCATATAATTATGCCAAGCCAATCACTGATCAGTAAAATACCTCTTCAATCCTCACTAGGGTCGCACGTACCTGGAGCCTATCAAGGGGTCTAAAGGCACGAGGGACTCAACGTTGGTGGGCTGCCAGCCTACTGCGGGGCACACACACCATAGGCTCACACCTACAGTCAATTTAGAATCTCAAATTCACCTCACACGCACGTCTTTGGATTGTGGGAGAAAGCAGAGACCATGGAGGAAACCCACCCCCAAATATGGAGAACATGCAAACTCCACACTCACACGAGCCCAGGACGCGGATTCAAACTGCCAACCCTGTAAGTGTGCGGCAACAGCACTACTCACTGTGCTGCTAGTCTCGCAATATTCAACTATTCGACAAGAAACTTCAAAGACTGAACTGGTCCAAGTAGTTGCAAGACACATCAGTAGAGACTCACTGAAAAACTCCCTTAAGGGAAGCCCTTTTCTATTCCAGTATGACTGTGCTCCAGTGCACAAAGCAAGCTTCATAAAGACACAGAGCCCGACCTCAACCCCACTCAACACCTTTGGGATGAACTGGAATGTAGATTGTTAGCCATGGCCAACATCAGTGCCTGAATTAAGTTGATTGGCAAGCACACCAGAAAATACCAATCCTATTGAATTCCTTTTCTGCTGCAGTGGGCTCATGTCTTTTTTGCCTGAAAACACACAAGCTGTTCCCTGTCTGCTGCAATTATTTTTTCTGTAATTTTATAATATGTGAATTCTCTTTTTGTGCATTTGGCCGAAACACTCATGCAGAGCAACTCACAATTGAATCATGCTGCAACATCTTCGTGTCACGTTTTCCCCTTCTCCCCAAATGAGGACTGGCACTTCGGCAGACGTTCATGCTGCAATAATCTTTATTTATAAATCAAACAAAAGGCAAAAGGGCCAAAACGAAAAGGAGAAAAGGCAAGTTCTCTTTACACAAGCCAGGGCGATGGTGGACCGACAACTAAGGTCCACAAAACTGAACTTAAATAGCAAAACCCAAAACCATAAACCCAATAAACAAAAACAATCACTAAACATAAACTCAACACAGCTGTAACTTAAACACCCCATGAACCTTGTCAAAACAAAAGACCCAACACAAACTTTACACAATGGCGGCCTCTAGCAGCCGCCAAACGGTCACCATCCTCAGGCTTACCAGGCCTGACACTTCGTTCCCTAAGACTTTAGCACAAAAGTGTATATTTACCAATCACAATGAAGATGATGTCAAACACAAAAAATTATTTTTTATTAATTTGTTTTACTTTTTCAGTTACAATTAAAAACAATTAAATGCAAGGGAAGTCATACAATAACAGTTTGAACAGAATCTTGTTTAGCTTTGTGTACCAGATTTAATTTTGTGTAAAAAGGGGGTTGGACAAATGCATCCCCTACATACTCACACAGTCTTAAACTCACCTGTTGGTCAATATAGGTAAAGCTGGTTACATTGAATGTATCTACAAAGCTTACGCACAAGAACACTGAACAAACACACCAAAAGTTTACTGATGTAGAAACATGGTCCTTGATGCTCCTTAATTATTGTGAAGTGCCAAGCCATATGTCTAACTCCTTCACTGATTAGTGAGACTGCTTGCATTTAACTATCTTGGCAGAATACTGATTAATATAATACATAAGAGTAATGACACCATGAGGTCCCACTGGTTTGACATTCCACATCACTTATGACTTAACAGAAAGCATGTTGATAAACTTTATCATATGTAAATTGATCATAAATACATCACGACATCCAAATAGTATTGACAACCATTATTTATAGTAACAAGTTTCAAAGGTAACAAAATAGCCAAACAAATTTAGTGGAATAATTCTTGCCCTTGTCATTTCACTGTATAATTAACCAAGGCTGTTTAGTATCTTTTCTGAACATTTATTTTTCACTGCAAGTGACAAAAAATCAAAGAAATGTACTCAAAAGTAGTACTCAAGCTAAACTTTCAATAGATACTACATTCAGTCATGGAAAAGGCCAGTAGTGCAGACTGTTGATGCATAAAATAAATGCAAACCATACCAGAACTATGTAATTAAATGTAAAATTATGTAATTACATTTGAATTGCATGGCAAAACAATAAGAACAACTATAGTCACAGGGTTGGGCTCTCAAGGCTGAATGGTTAAGTTTATATGGATACTAGCTTTAGACTTGTTGAACTCAACAGGACGGTGAAGGTGGTGAGAATTCAAATAGTTCTTCGCCAAGAGTAAATGAGCTTGTTGATCAGTAAGAGGATTCCCCAAGTTTGAAAGTTTCAAAGCCTCTTTTGATGAGCCTTTAAGACAGCCCTGCAGGGCCAGCTCAACTACCCAAATGCTGAACTAAGCCTCTATATTAGAAATCTGAATACACTGCAACTGTGTCAGAGCCCTTTTCTCCCTTTATATACATAGAAGCGTAGACATAAATATTTAAAAAACGAACTGCCATGCGTTCTCACATTGAAGTGACATTGGAATTTTGCCTGCATGCCATTATAATAAGAGTGGGGCTAGAGAATGGAGAGAGACAAAGAGAGAGAGAGAGAGTCAGAGCATCACCCAAGAATTACATCAAATAATAAAACCTCATGACTGAGAAGAATTTAATTTTATGTTTATCCCAAAGGAGGTTTTTATGTTCCAGTTATTCAATTCAGGAAAGAATTACAATTAGAATCAAAGTAGTCTGTTTTTCTGAAAGATTGCAGTTTACCTTGATAAAGTTTTGCAATAAAGTATTTTGAATTTAGTTAATCAGAAAGCAGCTATAAAAATATGGAGTAAAAATTTTACGTCAGTGGGGCAGCTGGTGGCCTAGTGGTTAGGCAGTTGCTCCTGCAATCAGAAGGTTGTAGGTTCAAACCATAGAACTGCTAGTGGCACCACTGATGTACCCTTGAGCAATGTACCATCCCCACACACACTGCTGCATCACTGGCTACACGCTGCTTCACTTGATGAATGGGTTAAAAACAGAGAAAGAATTTCACACACTGTGCTGTGGTGTGTTCACACATAACTATAAGGGACCACTTTACTGTAGTGTAGTCTGAAATAGTGGGCATTTTTTAACAGTTTTAACAGCATCCTTTGACCTCCATTCGCACTGACTTTCTTTAATATATCTGTTCTTTTTCAAGATATTTCATGCATATTTCCTTGTCTTATTTTACTCTTTTTTTTTTTTTAAGTTTACAAGTTAATGGGGTCCAGGAAACCTACTTCTGGGTGTGCTATCACCATTGAGCAAATCCTAATGAAATAGATAGACACTAATCCCAATAATTCCAGGTTCTGTACTACCACCTCAATGTTTAGCTTTCCCTTTACCTATTTAGCAGTCTGTAGTAGGTCAGATCGATCAACATGCTTCATAGCAAATTTGAGGAGGTCACCTCTGTTCCCAACAGTCAGAAAGCATTTTTAGACATTGTTAAAGGTTGGGAAATTAAACATGTGATGCTTAAGGAGGACAGCCCCTTTCACATCATCTGCAATGAACAGTATCTGTTCAACACAAGTACAAGTTGCAGAAAGCATAGTAGAGGCCAACTGATGGCCTGGATTTCACAGTACTTTTCCAGCTAATAATAAATCTTTTTTATCTCTTGTTTAATAGACATCACATATGTTGTTTTAGCAGCAAAAGAGTGTCAGTAAACTGACCATGCATACACACGTAAACATTATCTTTTCAGTATAAGCAATGCAAAAATGTTTTTTTATGTGTGCATGAAGTCACATTTTATGTACAAAATAACCAGGAGAATTTCTGGAGTGAAAAAGAAAAGGCTGGATAGAGAGAGAGAATGCTAGCGAGAGAAAGAGAGCGATAGAAAGAGAGAGAGAGAGAGAGAGAGAGAGAGTGAGAGAGAGAGAGAGGTGTGCGCCATCCATAATCGTCCGATGAAATGGTCAGCGACAGTTATGACAGCTTTGCCCTTTGGACATATCTTGTGACTCATTCAGGTTTTGGGAGCTTGTTATATCTCCAAACTTACAGACAGCGATCTGCTTTTTAGAAAACAGTGCTCTGGCAGGGTTTCTTTCACTTCCAGCAGGTCACTGCAATGGGTTCATTAATACAGTCAAGCAAGCCGGGACATGACAGAGAGAAATAATTTGAAAATGTTTGAAAATCTCCAGAATTCTTTTCATTTCACTGAAGATCTGGTCCATTCGAAGTTGCATTACTCCATCAGAATATTGAGGTCCACACAAGCCAACAGTAACAAAACATTATATGTGGACGTTCCTTTTTTCTCATAAATCAATGAGAGCGGATTTCAGTCTCTCCCAGTAGAGGAGTCCATTCATGCTGTCCGTGAACATGTACTAGAAGTGGCATCATTTTCTAGTAGCCTATATTTACCTTCTATTTTGTATGCTCTTCAGCCTGACCTTCTCGAGTCAGAACAGACAGCAGTTCGTGTTGATGACAGGAGGTAAGCTTTTTTAAGCTTGATGGACATTTCCATTCTCTTCTTTTTCAACCCTGTCATCAGGCCACTTAAAGAAGCTTTTTGTTATTTGTCGTTTATAATGGCAGAAGGCTTGCTGCCAGCTGTTGGGGCACTCTTTCTCTGACATGTCCGCTTTAAATTTGGAACAGAAATTTTTCCATGGTCATTCAGACCACGATTTCCATTACAAAATATAATGTAACTAGGAACGCTCACCATGTCTTCTGAAATCATGATGGGAAGAAAAATGAAATCCTTTGAATTCTGAAATTTTGATGTCCTCTTAAAGGTCATACACAACCTGCAAAAAAGGGAATTGCATTACTTCTCAAATTTTCATTTCTGTGGAAAGCAGAACATCAATTCTTTGGCAAACCTGTAATCCAATAAAGTGAATAATACTTAAAATCAAAGAGCACGTATTATTGTCATGTCCCTGGTCAGCGGCCGCTCTTTCTGTTTTTGTGTGAACTCTTATTTTGACGTGTCTACACCAGCCAAGTGAGTGTTCACAGCTGGACGGTGTTTTAGTTTAAGTGATTCTGTGTTGTGATTTCTTCTTGGTTTAGTTCTGTTGTGTATTTAAGTGCCTTTGTTTCGTGTACTGGGGCCGGCCCACCGTCAGTCAAACATTCATTCTAGTCAGACTTCCTGTTAGTGATCAAGTACGGTCTTTAGTAGACCCTCGTGCCTTTTGGTTTTGTATTTGCGAATAAAGAAAGTCTGAAAAATGGAATCCCGCATCTGTGCCTTTCCCTTGGGTAATGATGACAGTTATTTTGTTTCATTACACTCTGGTGTTAATTTCTGTGTGTTCCAAAAAATTCCGAGACCACTGCCAAAATGTTCTATTTCTCAGGTTTTATCTTTTCTAGGTGCAAGTATTGAACTGAACAGCTTTGTTTTAGTTTTTAAGAACTGCTGACAATATTTCTCCTAATTTCCAAATAAAAATGTTGTTCTTTAAAGCATAATTTTAAAGGAAATGGCAATACATAAGAGAAATGATGCAGTGCTTATAGAACTTCAATAATTCGAAGAAAATGAATATCTTCTTAGACAAAATGGCAATAATTACCTTTGACGTACTTCTAGTAGTGTTTTTGCCATCCATCTGGTCACATTGCAAGAGGAGAGTGTTGATTTTTTTATACGTGGTTTTATACGTGGTTTTATAAATATGATTTCATTGATCAGTACCTCATAAAGCAGAATGAGGTGCTTGTGTAGAAATTTAACAGACACTGGCATGGAATGGTTGTCACACTCACTGATTTAAAAATAAATTGCAGTGGTCTATTTTTTTTAAAGCTGTATGTTTGTGCAGTACACACCTCACTGAGTTGCATGGTAATTTGGACATCCTTGTCATTTCTTAAGATATTTGAAGCTTCTAAGCTGTCATGGGCATGCAATTTCTTTATGACTTCTGTTAGTTTGGCTATGATATGACTTAGCTTAGTAAAATCTACACACAACCAATATCCATGCAACTTACACACAAGTTTCCATGTAACTTACCAGTTAATCAAAGTAATTAAATAATGAAATTCATTTATAACACTAGAATAGTTCACTTACACCATTACTTCACTGGTTGTGCATTGTTAGCTGCACTTGTAGTACTAGGTGCACTAGCAAGAATAAAATGTATGGTGTTTTTATTATATCATTTCATATGTACTGAGGAGAAAATAACTTATTTGTGTAAACAAAATGTTGGACATGATCATGTGGGGCACTGAGAGCCTTTGAGTGTATGCTGAGAAGTTTCAAACAAGCTTTAAGAGAGTTGCAGGAGTCTTTATGTTATGTTGTCTGAAAATGTCACCATGGAAAGCCTGTAAAAAATAACTTATTCAGAATACACACCTTTTCTAGATCCTCCATAATAAGATCCTGTTCTTTTTGGTTCTCCTTCCCTGAAGACTGGCTGCTCTCATCCAGACTTCTCCCATTTCCCACTATTTCAATTCCATGGACCAGACCCAGCCCTGGTCTACAGCTCCCAGCTCCTACCTCAGATTCCTTGGTCAAGTGCAAGTTTGTGGGTAGAACTGCATTGCCCTGTACTCTGTGTGAGTAAGACTTCCTCGTGCCCTGCTGGGCTGAACAGAACTGCAGCTTGAAGGCATCCTGGAACCCTCGGCGGAAGTTCTCGTTGAAAAATCCGTAGATGATTGGGTTGACGCTGCTATTGCAAAAGGCCAGCCAGTGGGCCAGGGGGTAGACGTAGATGTTGATGACACGATGCTGATGCTCACTCAGGCTGGCGTAGTCACTGAGCATCATTAGTGTCCACAGAGGCAGCCAGGACAAGATGAAAAGCAGGGCCACAACCAGCAACATCTTGATCACACGCTTCTTTTTCCGGGAAACCGTGTGAGCTCTGCCCTCGTAGCCACTCGTTTTTCTGGTCCTGGACCCAGAACCGGACCCAAACACCCTGGCTTGGCTTGCAGAAGCAGGAACGGCCATCTTGAAAAGCGTGATCCCAATGCGAGCGTACATAATGACAATGAGAGTCAGCGGGGCCAGGTAGATGTTGGCAAAAAGGACAGTGGTGTAGATCTTTCGCATCTCCTGGTTGGGCCAGTTCTCGCGGCACCAGTAGAAGGGCTGAGTGGCATTGCCGTCACCCAGCAGGATGGACACCCGGCTTTCTTTGGTGACCTGGAGCATGACGCCTGATGGACACATGATGGAGATGGCCAAGACCCAAATAATAATGATGATGAGAGTGGATGTGGAGATGGTGAGCTTCTGCTTAAATGGATAGACAATGCAACGGAACCTGAGAGAAAGAAAGAGAAAGAACGGAGGAAAAAGGGAGAAGAGGTTGGAGAGACAGTAAAAAAACAAACAAAAAAAATGAAAGGGGAGAGCAAGAAATGACCATTTTATAACTGGTATGTTTTTCTATTGGTTTGTTTGATTACATAACTAAACAACTAAAATGCACAATAATTAAGTAGGTGCTCTTTTCTGTGATTGGTCAGGAATTTAGTAGGGCACTACTAAATATCTATTTATCAAATATGTTGGCAAATGACATAATGTTATGTCTATAAAGTATCTATGAAGAGTCAAATTTCCTTGTTCGGTGCACCTCATCATAAAACCATTCCTATAATCAAAGAATGGAACCAGAGTTTGCAGACTAATACTCATTATTTTTGGTTTATGGTTTAATTGTTCACACTTGTTAAAACAAGTGAGAAAAGTGTGATTGGGCTGTACCAGACACATTTTCTAATATGTGTAATGCATCAGAAAAAAGAAAACAAAATTCCACAGCACACAAAAATGCATTCAAGTTTCCCTACCTGTCTACAGCAATGGCCACCAAAGTGAAGACAGAGGCAGACACTGATATTCCTTGTACCATCCCACTCAACTTGCACACCAGACTTCCAAATGGCCAACCTGCCAGACCAGAGTGAGAAAGAAATTAATGGGCCCATTAATACTTGTAACATTCTCACTGGTATTTTACAGCACTTTGAAATGAGCCCCATAGCTGTACCAGGTCAGATGTTGAGTGAAGTGAATAAGCTGAAAGAAATCAGATGACTAGAGTCAAATTACATCATTATCTCTATGGCAGTAATACTGATGAAATATGAAAACTGCAGACAGCCCACAATCTTCTTCTCACACTCTCGTTCTCCCTCTGTCTCTCCCTCTGTCTCTTACACACATATACATTCATGCTCTCGCTCCCTCTCTCTCTGTCTCTCTCTCGTTGTCTCTCTGTCTCTCTCTCTCTCTCTCTCTCTCTCTGTTTCTGTCTCTCTCCCTCTGTCTCCCACACATATGCATTCATACTCTCTCTTTCTCTCTGTACCTGTTTCTCTCTGTTTTCTCTCCCTCTCTTTCTCTCTCTCTCTCTCTGTCTCTCATTCTCTCTCTCTCTCTCTTTCTCTCTCTCTTACACACATATACATTCATGCTCTCGCTCCCTCTCTCTCTGTTTCTCTCTCTCTCTGTCTCTCTCTCTCTCGTATCTGTCTCTCTCCCTCTGTCTCCCACACATATGCATTCATACTCTCTCTTTCTCTCTGTACCTGTTTCACTCTGTTTTCTCTCCCTCTCTTTCTCTCTCTCTCTCTCTCTCTCTCTCTCTTTCTCTCTCTCTCTGTTTTCCTGTTACTGGCACCACTTAGTGAGAGTCCCCTGACTTATTGCCATGAGGCTCTCTGTATGCCTCTAGATTACAGGAGAGGCTAAGACTGAAGCTCAGTGGTTTTTTTTAAACACTCGTGAAATTAGGAGGAACCCATGGGAGTTGTTCCGGTGCTCAATTATATTCTACAGGTCAGTGAGGCTATCAGCCTCGGTGCTGGTGCGAATAGTACAGTGTACTAAGGACACTAATATAAGACTGCAGGAGAAAAGTAATGAAAAAGCAGAGACTGAGAAATTAGGAGAGCATGAAAAGGTTAGTTAGAAAGATTGGAAATGAGACAGAGAATGAGAGAGAGTCTGATTAAGGCAGACCTTGGCCATTCAATTAGGCCCAATATTTTAGGCATCTCCAACATGCCAAATAGCATGTGAAGTATAATTTCTCTAGAACCAAGCTATGCTTGCCTTTACAGCAACTCTGAATCAGACAACGCGGTATAACCAATGAAATTAGACAAATGTATAGCTGTTGGGTTAAAATGTTGTCCGTGGCTGTAAACCAGAACATTTAAAGCTTATAGCTGACCTTTTAATTGTTCCCAAAAACGTGTGCTTTCCATGAAAAACCCAAAAATACTACCACATAAACACAAATAGCTTGCACACTAATTAAATTGGATGGAAATACCGTGGTAATCCAGAATAATGCCCCAAAACACTTCACACATTTGAAAAAGAGAATCTGATAAGACACTAATTTGTATTTTTATTAGCCATCTCCGATGCAGGACACCTAAGCCGAATGAATTTAAGCAATCCTGACATAAAATGAACTGCATTTTCTTCCTAAGATTATCAACATCCCATCTATGAAACTTGTAATAAATATTTTGCGTGTAACTGTAAAACCTCCTCTAGTGCTGTTATTGTAGTCTTATTATACATTCATTAAAGATGTCTATTTTCATGTACTATTGTTTTCGTTCATATTAATTCATAATTGATAAGTGTTAAACGGGATTTTGTCTGTTGCCCAAGTTATTTTACAAAATAAGCCATAGCAATTGCAACCCTTAGAATTTAAATGTAAAAAATGCTAAAACAAACCCGATACTTTGAGCATGAATATTTGCATGACATAACCTGAGTGTTGGACAGCGGTCATCAGTTGTCATGTCATCAATAGACTGACTCCAATAGACTCACTTAATAGACTGACTTAAGTTTGTGAACTTAAGGGCTCATATGCTAGCTAATTTTAACATAGACTGAAAGTATCTGACTGTAAGCATTTATTCATAGAGTTAAATTCACAGTTTGATCATCCTGTAGTTCACAAAACAGAGTGGGTGTCCAAGCTCATCTCATCGAATTACATCATTATTCCTTAGGCTCTAACACTGATAAAATATGAAAAACACAGGTTTCATTCCAGTTTCTCACTTTCTTTCTCTCTCACACACACACAATTAATAGAGCAACAAATTAAGTAATAGTGATGTGTTCACTGTTACATCCAAGTTACAGTGCTGCTGATGTAAGTTTACCACTTCAGTTGGTACTCATACAATTGCATATAACTACATCAAGATACATGTTTGTAATTAAATTATTAAAAACTGAGGTACTACTGTAATGCACCGGTAACTGTGAATGCATCACCAGTAGTTATCATCACAGTTATCAAAGACACATCATACAACGTGGGACATCACTTTTGCAGAAACAAAGTTTATTTGAATATCCAAATAATTAACACATCAAATATGACTTCAGAAATGATCAGAAAGGACCAAGCCCTTAAACATAATGGCTATGACACGTATTAGGTAAATATATTGGGGAAAACCTGTGGACTGGCTGAGAGAATGAGGGTTTAGTCCCACATAATTTTTGTAATTTAAGTAATTGAGTGAAGTGGATCATTTTAAGAGAGAGCGAGCATAGGTTGACAGCAGTGACAAACAATTTCCTCCGGGATAAATAAAGTTTTCTGATTCTGATTCTGATTCTGAAGCAACTGCAGTCCCCCTAGCAGTTAATGCAGTATCTAACTTTAATTCAGTGTAAGAAAAAAAAGTGGTGGGGATTGTGGTTGCTCTGTGCCACTACTCTTCTTAAGTGTTTCTTCTTGTGGTGTGGTGTTTGGTCAATCATCGTGTTCATGGGAAGGTGTAAAAGGCTGTAGCTACACCTGTTGTGATGGATCAATGCATTTGGAAGGTGATTTGTGAAGGGCAAAAAGAGGTTGCCGTTCAGTGTTTCTTTCTCTGGGAATATAATTTTTGTTTACCAGCAAAACAATTTGGCTGACAGAATTAGTGCTGGGTGTGGAATTAATTTCAGGCATGAACGATAGCTTGTCTTTGCTAGCCCACTCTGGCCAAGTTTGTAGTCACCTTTACCCATTTCACATCCTAGCTATAAATTGTGGGATTATTTTCATCCAGATACATTAGAGGTTCAAAAGGTTCGCCACAGGAACTGGTTGGAGCTGCATTATTGCCCTGTTTTTACGTGCGTACAGCAGCACTAGCTGTGTAGGCCTTTTAAACATTAGCAATAGCATGAACTGTCCAAAGCCAGCATTTGTGTTTTAACAGGTGTGAAGGACACAAAGACAGCAGTTTGCTGTTTTGATGCTTTTGCATTTTGCTCCTAGCTTGTGTCACCGGTTAATACTCTCATGACTCGATTCTGTTCCCAGATATGTCTGAGCATTGATGAACTCTATCTTGTAGAGCTGTGCTAATGTCAGCTTCTCTTGACTCAATCTTGAATGCCTGTCACGATTCTGGTCTGCGGTGGAGGTCACTGTCGCTGGAGGTCACTGTCGGACTGAGGGCTTCACCCTTCTTCGCACAGCCAGCCTAAATCACCCGGAGTGTCTGTCTTGTTATTGGTCCTTGTTCTCCCTCTCTTGTATATATGTCATTCCTGTACACAGGTTTATTGTAGTCCATACTCTCTCCTTTTCCTGATCTGTGTCCTCCTTTTCTCGTGCTCTCGTTTTCGTGTTTGGCCCCGTGCCTGTTTCTGTTCTTTGTTTGTAAATAAATTACCTCTTCGCATGGAAGTCTGCACCTATGCCTCCTTTTCTCAGTCCGGACAGGGCCAGCTTGTGACAGAATGGACTACCCCTCAAGGCACAGCAGACTTGACCACGAGTCCGTGGAGAACCGCGAGTGGGACGAGGAAAAAAAATGAATGGAGTGGAGCTACTGGGGTACATTAGCTCGGACGAGGAGGAGGACCCGTCCATGGTTTTGGATTTGGGGTTTCTCGTGGACATCCCCATCTCCAATTCAGCAGGAAAGCCACGGTGTTGGAGGGGGTCGCAAGACCTCCGTCTTGGTTCTCCCAGTTGGTTGCCTCCCAGGCGGTCGGGTGTCTACCCGAGCTCGTCCCCACACTCTCCAGTCTGACTCCCTCTGGGAGGAGAGTTCTGTGCTGGTCGAGTGGACTCCCTCTGCGTGCAGCATGGATTTTTGGACACGTTGCAGACCCAAAATGGCGGCTCCCAGACCAACCAGTGGCAGACACAAGATGGCGGCTCCCATGCCGGCTGCTGCACGCCATTCTTCTCCACCCTTTACTCCCACCAGCAGCTCATCTCCACCTCAGACTTCAACTATCAACTCATCTCCACCCAAGACTTCAACCAGCAGCTCATTTCCACTCAAGACTCCAACTCACAGTTCATCCCCACCCCAGACTTCAACTATCAGCTCATCTCTACCCAAGACTTCAACTACTGACTCATCTCATCCCAAGACTTCAACCAGCAACTCATTTCCACTCCAGACTCTGACTAACCACTCATCTCCACCCCAGACTTCAACTATCTGCTCCTCTCCACCCAAGACTTCAACTACCACCTCATCTCACCCCAAGACTTCAACCAGCACCTCATCTCCATCCAAGATTTAAACCAGCAGATTATCTCCATCCAAGACTCCAACAATCTGCACATCTCCACTCAAAATTTCCACCAGCAGCTCCTCTCCACCCAAGACTCCAACTATCTGTTCCTCTCCACCTAAGACTCCATCCAACAGCTCATCTCCACACAAGATCTCAACCACCGGCTCATTGTCACCCAAGGCTCCTACCCACAGTCTGACGTTCTCCACGGCTCAACTCCACCGGCTGATATTTCATGTGGCTCAAGCCCACAGCCTGACGTTCCCCGCAGCTCAAAACCACAGCCTGACATTTCCTGTGGCCCCAGCCAGTCCAGCAGCCCTCTCAGCAACTCCAGTCAGCTCAGCAGCCTTCTCCATGGCTCCAGTCAGCCCAGCAGCTCTCTCAACAGCTCCAGTCAGCCCAGCAGCCCTCTCAGCGGCTTCAGCCAGCTCAGCAGCCTTCTCTGCGGCTCCAGCCAGCCCTGCAGCCTTCTCCGTGGTTCCAGCCAGCCCAGTAGCCATCTCCGCGGCTCCAGCCAGCTCAGCAGCCTTCTCCTTGGCTCCAGCCAGCTCACCAGCCTTCTCAGCGGCTCCAGACCTGCAGCTTTCTCTGTGGTTAAAGACAGCCCAGTAGCCGTCTCTGCAATTCCAGCCAGCTTAGCAGCCTTCTCCACAGCTCCAGTCAGCCCAGCTGCCTTCTCCATGGCTCCCGTCAGCTCAGAGCCGCAGAGCCAAGCCGCCATAGCGCCGCTGATCCAAGCCGCAGAGCCCCAGAGTCAAGAAGCTCCGGCTCCTAGATGGCTCAAGTCTTCAGCGCTGACCCCACGGCAGCTTCAGCCTCCATTTCCGGCTCCTAGACAGCTCAAGTCTTCTGCGCCAGATCTACCGCTACTTCAGTCCCCTGTTCTGGTTTCCAGACAACTCCAGCCTCCCACACCGGCTGACTCAGCTCCTGCACCTGCACCGGTCTTTATATCGGCCGTCCAAGCTCTTGCACCGGTCTCCGCACCGGCCGTCCAAGCTCTTGCACTGGTCTCCGCACCGGCCGTCCAAGCTCTTGCACCGGTCTCCACACCGGCCGTCCAAGTTCTTGCACCGGTCTCTGCACCAGCCTCCCGGACTCCAGCCCCGGTCTCCGCACTGGCCTTCCCGGTTACAGATACCATGGCTCCCACATCGGCCTTCCCGGTTCCAGACACCGTGGCTCCCGCACTGGCCTTTCCGGTTCCAGACACTGTGGCTCCCACACCAGCCTTCCCGGTTCCAGACGCCATGGCTCCCGCACTGGCTTCGGTTCCTGTACGGCGGTCTCTGCCTTCACCGCCTGCGGTGGAGGTCGCTGGAGGTCGCTGTCGGACTGTGGGCTTTCCCCTTTTTCGCATAGCCGGCCTAAATCACCCTGATTGTCTGTCTTGTTATTGGTCCTTGTTCTCCCTCTCTTGTATATATGTCGTTTCTGCACACAGGTTCATTGTAGTCCATACTCTCTCCTTTTCCCTGTCTGTGTCCTCCTTCTCATCTCGTGCTCTCGTTTTCATGTTTTCTTGTTTTCGTGTTTCTGTTCTTTGTTTTTAAGTAAATTACCTCTTCAACTGTGCCTCCTTTTCTCAGTCCGGACAGGGCCAGCTTGTGACAATGCCACACTGGAAATGATCTATCACTGGAGCGATTTTCTGCAGGAGACTGTAGAAGTTTAAGCAGCATGAGCCAAATCATCCATCCAAAATTGCTCTACAACATTTATCTTAAGCTGGACAGTAGGTATTGCCCCCGCTACACCATCAGGAACTGACACATCTGTCATGAGGCGTACCTTCTTTTTTTTTTAACAGAGCAACACACGGCTTTGTTACCAGACTCATTACCAATGGTTTTGTTTTACCTGAGACTGACTTTTCTCTCTCTACTAACCTTTTTCTGCAAAGCAACAGATTCATCATCACCTAAGTATAACTGTCATTCACCCTGACTGGGTTGGGTCGCCTCGCTAAGTCAAACACCTGAGGTTTCAGGGCTTTGAAGTCAGCTGTCAAATCTAATTCAGAGACTACAGATTCATCTTGAGCTCTGACACTGTGGATTCTGTCTGCCAGAACCTCTCATATTCAAGGGAAATGAAGGGAGGGGGTGGGGGTTCTGTAGCTTTAACATTAATAAAGTTCACTTTTTCAAGTCTGATATTTTCCCTTGAAGCCTAGGGACTAAAAACAGAAGGCCGCTTCACTATGGAGACAAATTTGAAAAAAAGCTGCATGCCCAATAACACCCTCCATTCAGAATAGAAAGCTCTCAGATGTCCTCTCATCATGTCGCTTCACATTTTCCAAAGAGTGTGCCTATGGCTTGGAGTCATTCAGGATAAAACGCAACCACAGACAAATGAATAAAGGCAAGTGTCAAGTGTTTAAATTAATCAGAAATCCAGAAAGGAAAACTGTGTGTTCTGTTCGGGTAAATATTCACTGGTAAAGTTTTCAGATGCACCTCATCATGATAGAACAGACCTTCTAAAATGGAAAGAAATCCTGTTATAATGTCCTAATGTAGGCCAGATGAGCAAGGAACAGAAAAATGCATGCTCTGTGAAATTTGTAATCAGATTTAACCATCCTACAATTCTTAAGTAACTTGTACTTTCAATGAAAATTTATTTTATCTGCAGCTCCCCTCTTTCATACACAAACATTTTTATGGTCGTGCCAACCACGTTCCCAGTTGGCTACCTTGAGTTACGAGGGTCTCAACATACGACGTTTCGAGTTCATGACGCTCACGTGGGCGAACTACTTTAGTGCAGCGTGGTGGAAAAATACGCAGAATGCACAGAATCTATTTAGCTGAAACAAGGGATTCTTAAACTAAAGTCCTGTTGCACTACTTTTATGTTTTCACATTGCACGCACTGTTCACCTCCAGGGCTCAGTTTCTTTTCATGGACTCACCTTTGTTCGCTCCTCTGCTAGAGTTTACTTTTCCTAATTGTTCATGTGCTTCAGGACTTTATTTGGATTCTAGCATGTGTCTACATTTTGTTTACATGCATCATGACAATGTTACATGATTAATAGGTTCAATGCCAATATTTTTTCAATTGTTTCTGCCTGTAAGAAATGTAGAGATATTAAAGAATACCCCACACTAATACACTAATTCCAATCTTCCTGATATATATTTTCTTCTGTGTGTATATATGTAGCAGAGAAGAACAAACTATAACATTTTTTTTTCAAAATGAAAAAAAAATCTGTTTTTAAAAAATAGATTTTTTAAAAACCTGCGCTAACACTGTCACGTCTCGGCCAGTGGCCGGTAGAGGCCACTGCTGTTTAGTTTTTGGAATAGAGGTTTTAATTATGAACTGTTTTTATCTAGAGTCACGTTTGTCAGCTGTCCTGTGTTTAGTTTGAATGTTGCTGGTCAACCCCTCACACATTAAGTCACGCTACCTGGTCCTCATGTCTCCTCTGTTTTATGTACAGTTTATGTTTTAGCCCCTCGTGCCTTTTTGTCTTCTGTGTAGAGTCTGTGTTTTTGTAACAAAATCCATCAAAGGGAACTTGCGTCTGTGCACGCCCGACGTGATAAACGCGCAATAAAATAATTGTGGGCATTAAGTAAACAATGCGGTAACGTGATGATAATGCGTTAATGTGCCCATCCCTAATATATATGTGTGTGTGTGTATACATACATATATATATATATATATATATATATATATATATATATATACACACACACACACACACACACACACAGAAGAAAATACCTGAAACTGCAGA
>JBBJLS010103134.1:0-19965 GCA_037577275.1 Bryconaethiops microstoma | reverse complement strand
GCAGCTCTCCTCTGGACTCTGTGGTGGTAGATGCTCTGCAGAGAGGCAGCGGAGTCCTGATGATCTTCTCCGCAGTTGTTATCACTCTCTGCAGGCGTTTGCGGCCCATAAGTGATACTGAACTGATAAAAACAGACACAGACACCAGCACGGGTGCCCAACGGAGATTTAATTCAAAGTAATCACCATTACAGTTAGGCAAAAACACAAACAAAACCACCACCACTTCAAGGTAAATAAAACATATTGACAAAGGTTGCCCCTTTTTCAAAATGACTTCCATTACTCTGAGATCTTAAGGCTCAACTTCAGTTTGAACCCCAGTGACTGACCTACAATAATGACCTACAATAATGCCGCTTTAAATGAACTCGGATTCTCCTGAATGCTCTTAAGAAAAGGGTTCTTTTAGCAGCACTACAGAAGATGACATATGCGAATGTAAAGAATCTTCAATGTAAAGTGATATTCCTAGAACCTTTACACTGTCATGCAAAGTACCTTTTCAGGCACCTTCCTAAGAGTGTACAATGAAATGACCACGCTTGTCACTCATCACACCATGTCGCTGGGCAGGTTAATGCACTGGTTGAATGGACCAGCTGTTCGTGTGTTTTCATTGTGTTCTTCAGCTTGCCCTCACAGTACCGCTCACCAATTGCTTAATTGCCCAGGTAGACTTCTCCGCTTAGCTGAGCCATGAAGCGTCAGAGGGAGCGGCATTAAAAAGTTTAATCAAAATTGACTAGAAGCACTGATTAAGATGGAGTGATAGCAGCCCTGGTGTTTTCACTCTATGAGCCTTCAAGTCTTAGCTGGGCTTTCTGTTTGGTGGAGGCCTCCACCTAAACCTCCATTAGCCTCAAAGCTAAGAATGTAGTTGAGGAAGGCCACACTTTGGCTGTTACATCACCAAGGCTGTGTTGTTTTTTAAAGTACTTCATATGTGCCTCTGGGAAATTCAATTAATGCAATCTGTGTATCCTTCCAGATTTTTAGTACCCCTGAATCAGTCAGGTTACAATGGCCTTCAGATAGTCATCTTAAATCCTATTTTCCAGTTTATCTGATCAGATAAGCAGGTCAGATATCATCAATTTTTTGTTTGCTTGTTTGTTTGTTTCTTGTCATTCAAAGGTGGTGGTTCTGATAGACATTTAGGAAACATGTTTTTTCTGTGTGCAGTGGATTCACAGTGACTTTCAGTAAAATGTAATGAACTTGGAACATGATAGAGCCTATTAGCCTGTTAGCTCCTGTTATCTACTCTAATGTCAAGTTCTGTTCATGTTCTAGTGGCTGAAAAGTTTAATACTGTTGTGAATATACATAATCGTTCTGCTAGTTATAGTTATGTGGAAACGCAAGCAAATGCAACTAAAGTTCCACCATAAATCTGATCACTCAAGGATACAAAATAGGTTTAAGAAACTAATCTGATTTGCTCTGCAGTGTGAACACAACTAAATCCTGTCAAGACTGTGTTTGTTCTGGTTCTGTAATGACCCCTTGCCTGGTTCAGTTTTCCTATTCTAACCCACCTTTTTCCTGAAGGGCTTGTTAATTATGAGATTGGTTGGATCAGGGTTAGAACCCTGTGCTTACATTAGCAGACGGCAGGTGACAGATGACCAGTCCTTTCCTGTGGGAAATGTGATTAAGTGACAAACCCCAGGATGATTAGAGACAAAAAGATTTATGCAATTACGAGATTATTTCTCAGCTTTGTGCAAATGTTTGACACTAACTAATTCACAGACCAGCCTGAGGGAAACTAGGAGGTACAAGGTCTATGAGCCCCTACTCTCTCAACTTCGTCTTCCTCTTGACAGTTTGTGTGGTGCAAAAAATGGAAGAAAATCTCATAAACAGCATAGATTGTAGGCATAACTGCAACTGATTTTTGAAACAATATTGCAATACATACAGCTGTCTGCTAATGTTTTAATATTTTTAAAAAAATGTAACTATGTAGATTTACCAGTATAAGCAAAGCAAAGTTGGACAGTGCACATGCCCACATGCAACAAGAGAGACTTCAAACACACCCACAATGATAAATTTGGCAACAGCAAGTTATCGCCTCCTGATGTTAATGCATGGTGGGACATGCTGCTCCTGGAAGAGGCTTGTTTGTAGAGGGGTCTTTTAGAGGAGCCAAAATCAGTCTCATAACAACAACAACAGCATAACTCCTGTCACCCAACACAATGAACAACCTCTGAACACCCCTGAGTCTGCTGGTCTGACTCAAAAATAAAAATAATTTACTAATTAAAAATGGAAGGGGGAATAAAACATCGCAGCAGTTTGGCGGACACAACAGAAATACTGTCTATTTAGTCAGAAATAAACAAAAAACTATTAGAGGAAGATCTAACACATTTTCTTATTATTGCAATTGCAGGTTGTGGCCTAGTGGTTACGGAGATGTCCCTGCGATCAGAAGGTTGTGGGTTCAGATCCGTAGGTTGCTAGTGGTACCACTAAGGTACTCTTGAGCAAGGTACCTTCCCCACACGCTGCTCCCTGGATGCCACCCATTAGTGTTTTCCCACTGCTTCACTTTATCAATGGGTTACTTGGTGAATGGGTTAAATGGAGAGAAAGAATTTCCCATCGTTCACAGTGTGCTGCGCTGTTGTGTGGCATGTTCATGCGTTATAAGTTCAATAAGGGAAAACTTATTGAACTTATAACTTATGCTCTCAATCAGCCAAGACAAATAGCCTCACTAATGTGGTTTCTGATACTATATGACTAATATTTTACAAAGTGGACTAAAGGTTAATAGCATCAATTAAACAGTAGAAGTAATAAGTTGTTGCCTGAGTTTAGGCCATGTTAGTAGATAACAATGAGTTGAACAGTGTCTGAAACCACATAAACAAGATCATTGATCAACTCCGTGTAGTTGGAGGTGAGTTTATAATGATTTAGGCCTGCAGGTGGCACCATACTAATTGTGTACATAAGCTACATTAGCTACATTAGTGATTTTTAATTCCAGCCAAACTAAAGGAGCAAATCTTTCTTACTGATTGATTACATTTAAGAGGGGAAAAGATGTGTTTTTGAGGTTTTTGCCAAACTACCCTTTTCGGAGAACCTCATGTTGAATGATAAATCAGGAAAAGTTGGCCACTGTTTGTGCCCTGTTATATGAAACCTTGCTGTGTGAAAGTCCTTTCTTAGGTGAAGCCTGTACTCTTTAGTGCAGGAAAGGGAATTTTTCTTTGCCTCTTTACTATTCACTCCCCTCCACTTCCACAAGGGACCCGCTGCATCAGAGCCGCAGCCAGCTGCAAGTCATCTGCAATAAAATACGACTCCCATTCCGCTATAATTCCTGGCTGAGACGGAGCGGCCTCATGCAGTACGAGGGTTAAAGCGGGACAAAAGTGGGACCAAATGGAGGGTCTGTCCAAGGATAACTGGGACAGGCGGGAGAGGCTTACGTAAAGACATATACTTTCGCTTGCTCCCCCAAGATGCCCGTACATCATGTTAAAAGGCAGTGAAGTCAGCCGGTGGAGATGCTAATCCAGACTGATGGGACTCAATTCCAGCAAACCTCATGCTCACTGGAAGAAATGCTGTTTATTTGGTGGCGTGTAGAGTCGCCATATACAGGAGCAAGGAGGGTTAGTTTGCTGAAGCAGTGACGCAAACAGTCAAAAGCACTTAGTTACTTTAACATGAGCATTTGGATTTGGAGTACTGTACAAAAGTCTTGAACCCCCCCACCCCCCCCACCCCCCTTCATTTCCTCATATTTTGCTTCCAAAGAGGCTTTCTTGTATTTTTAATGTAGACTTCAGGAACAGTTCTCCAGACTTCCTGAAGGACTTTCAAAGATTCTCATTTTCAGTCCAGTCCCTGAACCTGACCAGTTTCAGAGGAATGTTTTTTGTTTGGTAAGCCACACAGTGACCTAAATATGAATCATTCAAACATAATAAAGCACATCTAACTTAAGGCCTGAACCAGTGAAGAAACAGGTGCAGATGATTCCAGATGATCAGGTGGTGATCAATATACTGGTGGTGCTGAATGCTGAGTGTTTGGAATAATTTTTCTATATTTGTTCTCATTTCTTTCATTTAATCTATTTAATATGCCAAAGATAAGGCAGTTTGACACACAGAAAATAGTAGTTTGCACCAGCAAGGTGATTCAAAGCAAAATATAAAGATTGAGGGGTGGCTGAGTACTGTACATCAAACCGAATGTGTCTGTGTGCCAATATACCCTTAATCTAGACTATACTGCAACCCCACAGGACCCCCCTTTGCTTGTATCCCTGACTTAAAGAACTGCAGTAAGACTTCATCCAGCTTCTTAATGTCTGTCTGCGTAGGAATTGAATCGCGTTGAGATTTCTTTTTGGATGCTTTTGGCCTAAAATAAAATGCTGAACCTCCAGAGTGAGAGGTGGGAGCAGTTCAGGAGCTGAACCAGCACAGCAGAATGAAATTAAATCCAAAAATGGAAAGATACAGTAAGAATTGCCATTCTTCAGATCAATTAAAATAAGAAAGTTAGATAAAGCAGTATAAAAGAATAGAGATAAAAGTGCATGGATTTTGTGCAGGTCTCACTGTTTAATTGAAAGCAGCAGAAAACAGGTTGGTTTTAATTTTCTTTTTTAAACTCTTAACAGTCGGAGTAGATCTGATCTCCTGCTTCCAGCAAGGGGAAGCATAATGAATTCTGATCTGAACTTGACTATCTGACCAGTTCCAACTGATGTAAGAGATCTTCCATGCAGATGTTCATCAAACATCCCGGAAATATATTTAGGGCCCAAACCATTAAGTGACTTATGAACAATTAGCAACACTCTGAACTCAATTCTGTATCTGATTGAAGGAATGTGCCCTCCTTTCTTGGTTTTGGTTAGAGCTCAAGCAGCAGCATTTTGAATGTGCTGTAGCTGTCTAGTGGTCTTTTGGGGAGGCCAATGAGAAGAGCGATAGGATACAAAGGTATAGATGAGTTCCTCCAAAGTACAAATCATTTGAAATGTGATGATCCACCATGAGAAATATTAGACATTTAAGATGCTTCCACTCCTCAAAATGTAACTTCGTATGTGGAGTTGGGGCTGAGGGTAGGCTGTGGTTTGGTCTGAAAGTGCCTCCAAAAGAAGTTTATATCGGTGGGGTTGGTGCTGTTGTGGTGTTTGAGGTGATATGACAGAGGGTAAGGAGAGAACAAGCTGAACATGCTACCTTGGCTGATGTGCAAACAAAGCTTTCTGTTGTTTGTGGGAGGAAATGAATTTCACGAACAGGAAAGTGTCTGGCGTCCATACACAGAGCAGCTTCTGTGTGTGTGTGTGTGTGTGTGTGTGTGTGTGTTGGGGGGACTAATATTACTCACTCTCAGACACAGGAAGTAAAGAAATAGTGTAGTTGTAATGGTGAGGCCTTTAACCCTTCAGCGAGTGGCGTTACAGGGTTGCACAGCCTGACTACTTTCCATTAAAGCATACCATCACACCAGTGTGTTTTGGAACGTTCAACATTGAACATTTGAACACTTCTAACTGCTGAGCAACACAGCAGGTTAATGGAGATCCAGGATTACAGTCAATACGCAGTCGTCTTTACACTCTAAGTTTTATATTTATACTGTAATACATCTGACAGTCCATCAATAACTAAATCACACTAAACTCAGGCTGCGTCTCAACAGCTGATGCACCGACTTATGGATGGACCACCACGCAGGACATTCAGGAGCACAACACAGACAACAAAGAAACACACTCACTGTTGACACTGTGATATCTTTATATTTTGTGCAGCTAATTTCAAAGCAACACCAGCTAATGACCCTGTTAAACAATTCTTTTGGTTACATGCCTTTATAAGCCATCTTTATCAAGTATTTAAGTTTTTGCTTATTCACAACTAGCCCGAAACTGCTGTTTTAAAACTACAGCTCTGCAGTTAGGTTGTGGAACCAGAGCAAATACAAGAACCGTTCACAACCTTCAGTAACGGATTGTCGAATTGTAGTGCAAAACACCAGCGCACAAGAAAAAAGTAACTAGAAAACTACACAGTAACTAGAAAACTAGAACAGTTAACTGTGTCTTTTAGCAGTAATATCACATTTTAAACACATGTGGATATAATAAGATAAGATAAACATTTATTAGTCCCACAAGTGGGATATTTACGTGGTTATGGCAGAAAAAGGACAGTACAAAGGTAAGAGTAGCAAAAATCAATAGAATAAAGCTATACACAACAGTGTAGTCTTAAAAGCTCACTATCCAAATATAAATATAGACATTTCTCTGTATATATGTAAGTTTATGTATGTATGTATGTACACATTGGTTAGCAGCAGGCATTGACAAAAACAATTAGCAATGTTCAGTAAAAGTAAAAAATAGTAACAATGAACCAGACAAATTGTACATTACTCACAGTAATATTTCACCCCAAAAAATTGCACATTACACATTAATCAAGACTGGACATAGATATTATTTTTGTTGGGTTTAGGGACAAAAATCATATTTGCTGACCGGAGAGTGCTTGGATTTTTAAAAAAGAAATCTTTCTAGTCATTTCTCCCCATGAACCTGCAGAACATGAAGACTGCAGAACCTTAAGACTCTTCAGTTTTAAACGCATATTCATGCTGATCAGAAAATGCTGCTCAAGCTCCTTGAATAACAAAGTTTATCTCCATAAAACATTCTCTAAATAAAGTCTATTTATTTAGTAAAGAGAATAAATACTAAAGCAGGTTATATAAACACATTCAAAATGTTCAGCAAGAGACAGCAAAGCTTCATAGATAAGTGTACTTTCTCCAACATGAGCGTTGAAAACAGCACAAGTGAAACACACTAAGGTGCTGGAAACCAAAGACCTGAGGGAACTTGTGCCCATGGTGCGGGTCGTCATCTGTTTGTTGGCCATTGTCGCCAGTGCAATGGCCTTGGGGGTCCTGATTAGTAATGTGTGCAAAGTCAAACTCTCCCTGATCAACACGCTCCTCCACAACCTCATGCTGGCCGACAGGCTGCTCTTGGCCGCTGACCCATGAAATTTACCAACTTTTCAAAAGTGGTGGGGATGAAATGGGCCATGACAAGAATTGGCGGAACCATGTCTCCGAGATCCCAACATAAATCACACCTATATACAGTGCTGTGCAAGTCGCCCATCAGTTCTTTGTATTTTATTTAAAAAGAGCCAGACGTTCCTGAGTTTTTATTGTAGTCTTGAGGAATGGTTTTCCAAGCTTCCTGAAGGAAGAATCATACATATGAATCATTCAAGCAGCAAAGTATATCGAACTTAAGTCCTGAACCAGTGAAGAAACAGGTGCAGATGATTCCAGATGATCAGGCGGTGATCAGTATACTGGTGGTGCTGAATGCTGAGTGACTGGAACTCTTTTATCTAGGTACAATGTGCCTTTAGGCACTTGGCAGCCTGTCACAGTAAAACATTTATTTCCATTTCTTTTATTTAATTTTCTCATTATGCTAAAGACAGCTTGACCGGGATAAAAAAAAAAGAAGTTATTTTGCACCAACAAAGTGATTCAAAGCTAAATATAAAGAAACGAAGGGTGGTTTAAGACTTTTGCATAGTACTGTATATTCATAAAGACCACTGTGTATGCCACTCCCCTAGTATTGCAGTTTTCCATGCTGATGCCATAGTTTTCTTGAAGGTAAAACACATGCATTAAACGTGTTCAGTTGCAGTAAGGATGTATGTTTCTGAATGTTTTCAAGACTTTTACTGAGTATGTGTTCACAAAGCACAGGTAACTTAAGAACTTTGCAACACATGTAAGTTGAAAGTTTTTTCTATGGAATTACAACAATTAGACAATTTCTACTGGTGCATTTGTTATGAAATATTTACACAGTGCACAGGGCAGAGTTCTGTCAAATGTTTACTATGATCAGCAGCATACTGAGTGTTAGGGGAGAGGGGGGGGCCACTCTACCCACCCAGAGACAGAGGACAGTTATGCTGAGTGATAGGGGAGAGGGCTGGCCCCCCTACCCGCCCAGAGAGAGAGAAGACAGTTATACTCTCAGCCCCAGGAAGACCTTTTTTTTTTTTGCTTACTCACGTATTTATAAGAAATACCCGGCTTTATATGGTCGTGCTTCTTGTAGCCAAATAACAAAATAAAATCCTTGCCAACGTTTTCTTACTTCTCTCTCCTGCCAAAAGTGTCTATGTAAACAAGAAAATAAAATGTATTAAAGGCTTCAAAATGATCAATAACATGAACATTTCACAAAAACACCTTAAACATGACAAATATTCTCCAAACCAAAAATTACAGTGAATTTAGTGCAGCTCTCCACCTCATAGCAGTATCAAAAAGAGCTGTGATTTTCTTTCTTCCACGAGGGCCTTCCTTGCTGGTAAGAGCAGAGGAGAATGTAATAAAGGGGAAAATAAGGTTTACAGCACTCTGTAGAGCAAAAGAGATTTGTCCTACGTGCAGTTACTGATTTGCGAAAGCCGATGGAAAACCTCAACTCGTCACGCATGGGACGGCTCTCAGCTTTTGGGTCTGGCGGTGCTAAAAATAATTTATACGTCGATGTATGTTGAGGTTTTTGTGGCTTGCAAAGTTGTTTATGAGTAACCAAGCCAAGCGCCTAAGAGCTTTAATGATTCAACGTTCCTTGATCTCCCAAAACAAACAGATAAAAATGACATGCAGCTGAAAAGGCTTGGTGTTGTGTGGAATATTTCGAGGAAAATAAGGCTGAAATCGAACCCCGGACACCTGCACATCAAGATATTTCCAGTTTAACAGCGCACTGAGGGTGTGTTAATGCCAGAGTTGTCAGGCTGGACATACAACACTCTGGTGGACTTGGGGATGTTCCTTGGCATCAGTTACACAGCTGAGCTTTCCTAACTGTTTGGCTGAATGCTGTATAATGTAAACACATGAAGTTATAAATCCGCGCTGACGGAACGTCCTTGCTGTCCGACGGCTCACTGTGGTGTTAACATAATACAAACGTATATCGAACGAAGCAGGCCTGATCATCTGGAGTCATCTGCACCTGTTTCTTCATTGATTCAGGTCTCGAGTTAGATGCACTTTGTTATTCCTGAATGCTTCATAGGTAGGTCATTATGTGGCTTAGCAAATCAAAAACATTCCTCTGAATCTGGTCTGAAAGCCTTTGAAAGTCCTTCAGGAAGCCTGGAGAACTGGTTCTGAAGTCTACATTAAAAAAAAACAAGAAAGTCTGGCTTTGGAAATAAAATATGAAGAACTGGAAGGTGGCTCAAGACTTTAGAACGGTACTGTATGATGATGAGTTCATAAATATATTAATATTTTCATATGAGCAGGTATGTGAACTGACAAGATAAAAAAAAGGTCCTTTCACATTTGAGGTTTGGTTGCACTATACTGACACAGTCAGTGTGACATATATTAAACTCAATTGAATAAATTAAAATCTATTAAAAATTTTAAAAAGGTAAACAAATAGGTTGGGCCATGTTCTGAGTACTGGCCATTCCCTCAGAGCAGGACAGCTTAGGGAAGACCACACGATCCACGTCTAATTAGAGAGACAGACTCTCTCTCTCTTTCTCTCTCTCTCTCTCTCTCTCTCTCTCTCTCTCTCCCCAGCTATCTCTCCTTCCCACAAACAGCAATATTTCCAGCTCACTCATCATCTCTGAAAGCACACTGATACACACTACCTCTGTCTTTCTTCCTCTTGCTGCATTTCCTTTCCCCCCACTCAGCAAAAGGGTTATAGTGTTATTTGTGAGATTTCCGAAAATCCATCGTATTAACATGAAAAGAGGTTTCAAGGACAGTCTTGGATGCAAATGTAATTTCCACTGCTTTCCATATACTCCTGGAAGCAAGGCTGCAATTATAATATATATTGAGGGGGACACATATATATACTGTATATACAATTTTTTCAGGCAACCACATGTCCAAAACAGTATTTAATTTGATCACAACCATAATCATAATCACAACTAAACTCAGCTTCCTATTATTATTACTGCCACTTCTAATATCACGGTGGAGCCCAACTCAGTGTGTAATTTGCCTAAACACAGTATATGGTGGTAAGTCTGAACACAGTGTGCGGTTTGTCTGAATACAGTGTGTGGTTTGTCTGAACACAGTGTGTGGTTTGTCCAAAAACAGTGTGTGTTTTATCTGAATACAGTGTGCATTTTGTCTAAAACAGTGTTTGGTTGGTCTGAACACAGTGTGAAGTTTGTCCATGTGCCTTTTTGTCGATGGGTGTTTTTGGCCATAGATTTGGTGTGACGGGAGTAAAAGTTTTTAGTTTTCAATAAATATACATTAATTAAATAGTTTAGAAATATTCAACCTATTGCATTTCTATAATATCTATATTTTGAGACGGGCCTCCAGTTCACGCAAGACATTGTAAAACCTGCCGAAAAAATGAGAAAACCCATCTTAATGTTAATGCTAGCACCCCATGGGATTTCTAGTAGTTTGTTAGCACTAAGCTAATGGCAATACACATTAACATATTTTGCCTGTTCTTTATTAAACACAGGCTTTTGACTGTTGTAAAAGACTCTGTATGTTTTACCTGAAGCTGTAACAGACATTATCATATATTATAGCTTGTGACTCCTTCAGGAAAGAGTGCTGAAACCTGCTTAAACTACAGCTCTGAAACATATCTAGAAATGTTCAAACTTGCTTACACTACAACTTTACATTTAGTTATGTATGTAGAACTGAATAAAATCTGCTTACACTACAGTTCTACATTCAATGAAGTATCTAGAACTGACTGAAACCTGTTTATATTATGGTTCTACAGTCAGTGACATACAGTCTATTATGAATGTGTTTTGAGTCAACAGGCTTAATGCTCTTTTCTCAGTATTATTGATTATACATGCGCATCATATAAAGTATGAAAAATGCTGAAATATGTTTTAAATGGTCTAGTTATTTACTGAGAGAAGTGGTGGCCCACATCTCACACCATCTACTGTACGGTTATGCTGCGCTTTTCAAATTCGGGTTGCTCTCTGGAGGCAAAAAAGCTCTCGTTAGTTATTGAATGAAGCAGAGACGTGTTATTGTAGCCCAACTGTAATCAGTCAAATAAAGCGAACAACTCATGAATGCATATCTCAGCACTTGAGCTCTGTTTGAAGAATGGTAGCCAATAGTATAATGAGGGGAAACAGGCCAGACTTTCTTATATTTTTTCAAATTCAAGAAAGTCTGGCTCTTGTATTTCCTCACTGTACTAAGACTGACACTACAGCTCTACAGTCAGTGATGTATCTAGAACTGACTGAAACCTGGTTATGATATGGCTCTGTGACATATCTAGAGCTCCATGAAACATGGTTGCTCTACAGCTCCACAGTCAGTGACTTATCTACAACTGATAGAAAATAAAATACAGAAACTTCATGAATAGAGATTGGGACAAAAAGATATCAACAAGTAAAATGCATAAAATTATAACATGAAACATAAGAATGGGCTTTTTTAATGTTTTATAAATCCATTTGTCTTTGTTTTGACCACATTCAGAAGAAATAATACCTTCTTCTTTGAACGCTGACAAGAAAAGAAAAAAAAAGAATAAATCTCAAGAAATGAAGAACAGCTCTACATAAAAACTCTTTAATGAAGGAGTTGCTGTAAAATTTATATACACAAACTCTAATATAATGTCTGTTAGAGCCTCAGATAAAAGACAGAGTCTTTTACAGGCTTCAGAAGTCTGTGCTTCAGCCAAAATATGTTAATGTGTATTATCATTAGATTGGTGCTAACAAACTACAGCAAATCCCATAGGGGCTTTAGAAGAAATTTGCGTTATCAGGAGTAGGAAGAAATATTTGGACGCATTTAATGTTTTTGATATCACAGCCCTGTCTATCTGTCCAGCTGAGCTTGGACGGAAAGAAGGAAAAACAAAGCACATTTGCTCCTCAGCTTCACTTGAGGAGCACATCTTTCTGGACGTGGACTTCTGAAAAGTCCTACAGACTTGATTTGAGATAATTGAAGAGCAAATTTCCAAAACTCAGTCCATTTTTTATGATTTTTTTAGGTAACACTACTATTGGCATATTTTTACATTACCTCTTTATGTGCAATAGTATAACCGACCAAAACTCAGTCCTTGCATAATACACAGTACAAGATTAGGTGAATTTCCAAAACTCACTCAGTCCACTCGCACAGTCACGAGTGGTACTTACTTACTGGTAGACAGAAGTATTTTTACAATTTTTATGCAGTTAGCTGTCTTTGACTCTATGCTGTGTCATGTAGTAGGATATAAATATTAAACCTGTACATAATTTTGTGACATTGAATATCAATTTTCTTAAAAATTGTTTTCATTATATTTTTTAAACAAATTTGCCCAAACTAAAATGTGCAGGAGTTGCACTTTGGAAATAGGCACTGAAAAATGACAAGTAGCTGTAAAATTTTGATTAAAAAAATATTTCCTCTAAGAATTGCTTTCCAATAGGTAAAACAAGTAAAACGCGATTTCCCGAAGAAAAAAAAAATGCTTTTGGTCTGAGTGAGTTTGGGAAATTTGCTCTTCAGTTATTTTCTAAAGTGAAATCTGAACTGTATCTTCACTGCAGTCTCCTTAAAACAGAAACAGGCTAATGCAGAGGAGAACCTTCTGAGCCTTCGAGATTTCTTGGAACAAAAAAATGTCATTTTTTATGTCATTTTTATTAAATAGAAACATATGTGTACACAAACACAGCAACTACTGAACCAGTACTCTTACTTCATAATTACACTTTTGTCGCAAATAAATCCTTCTAGACTGCTATATAGATGGTCAAATATATGTTAATATGCTTATTACATGGTTCAGATAAAACAAGGAATGTCTTTGTATTTTGATGTTCCGGCCAAAGCTGAGGGCCTGGCTCTAGTAGTAAAAGTTGATCACAAAGTATTAAAGGTGGAAAATGCAGAGCCACAGAAATAATCAGTTGAAGACCATCACAATATGTACCATCAAAATCAAAATGCCACAACAAACAGCAGGTTTGTGTTTGTGGTTTGTGTAAATAGGAAGATAATGCTGCTGATAAAAAAAGGTGGCTAACAGATGGCAAAGATAAACAAGGAAACACAGGATGCAGGCTGTGTGAAGCTTTATTTGCTTGCACACCACACCAAGTCTTCTTGCACTCTGGGCTGATTATTGATTTGGATGGTAACAGAAGAACGTAGATAGAAGTAAAATTACATATACTGTAAAAATGCAGTGAATTGAGAGTTTTCAACAGAGAATTTCAGAAATGGCTTGTTACTGTACAACAAATTGTGGCTTTAAATTGACAACTAGCTTTTGAAAGAATTTCCCTGTTTTCCTCAAAAACTGCTCTTTGCTACATTGTTGAGTTACATCTGCAGTTCCAGTAATGGTGATAGCAGTAGTTGCTTATTTATTTACTAGTTAAACTACTTGTTGCCACATGAGTTTTTAGAAATACGGTTCAGTACAGTGATTAGTACACTCTTAAAAATAAAGGTGCCACAAATGGTTCTTTGTTTTACACCATAAAAGAACCATTTTTGGTTTTGCTTAAGAACTGAATTTGAAAAGGACAGTCCCTTTTAAAGGCTTACAGAACCCCTACATAATATAAAGGTTCTTTAAAAGTGCACTTCCTAGAATGGCTACATTGTGTGTTACTTCAGTGGGTTCTTCATGTCATTTACAAAAAAAAATGTCTAAAGAACTCTAAAAGGCAAAGGAGACAGGCAGTAGACTGCAGTCATATGACTCAAATAATGAATTTGATGCTTTGAGAAAAGTGGCCTCTTATAGTCATACACCACAGCACAGCACACAGGGTGAACAGCGTGAACTTCTTTCTCCGCATTTAACCCATTCAAGTGAAGCAGCGGGCAGCCAGCGACGTGACACCCGGAGAGCAGTGTGTGGGGACAGTCAAATGTACCTCAGTGGTGCCACTGGGATTCAAACCCACAACCTCCTGATTACGGGACAATTGCCTAACCACCAAGTCGCCCCAAAAGGCTCAACTTTGATTTGAGCACCAGTGAATAGAATAGAATAGAATGCCTTTTATTGTCACTATACACATGTACAAAAGCATCTCTTTCAGTGCAGACATGTATGTAGAAAAATAACACAAGAAATAAAATAAATGGTGCAAAAAGTTGCAAAAAATTCTGCGGCACTATATACATATGGAAAAAAAATATATAATAAAATAAGGTTTTATATATAGTGTGATATGCAGTGTGGGTTGTTGAAACAGTTTTCGACACACACTTGACTCTTATGAAGAAACTGAGAGGTGTTTTTCATGTAAATTAATTTGTTTCTGTGGGTGGCATGGTGGTGCAGTGGATAGCCATCACAGCAAGAGGGTCCTGGGTGTGATTCCTGGCCAGTCGGCTGTGGGTCCTTTCTGTTTGGAGTTGCATATTCTCCTCCTGGGTACTCTGGTTTCCTCCATCCAAAGACATACTTGTCAGGTGAATTGGAGATACTAAATTTAGTATGTTTGTGTGTCTGCCCTGAGGTGGACTGGCAACCTGTCCATGGTGTTTCTCTGCCTTTTGCCCATGACTGCTGGGACAGGCTCAGTACCCCCTGCAACCCTGGTTAAGTGGTTCAGATGATGGATGGATTACCTTCCTAGGATAGACAGTTTAGGGAACTGGTCGTTTCGATGAATTGAACATCTGATTCAGCAGATCCATTCAGATTTATCAGATATATTTACCACAGAGAAAAAACTTTGTGGGATATTTTTC
The DNA here is from genome assembly GCA_037577275.1 of Bryconaethiops microstoma. Classification (NCBI taxonomy): domain Eukaryota; kingdom Metazoa; phylum Chordata; class Actinopteri; order Characiformes; family Alestidae; genus Bryconaethiops; species Bryconaethiops microstoma. Next base: position 5,136 of record JBBJLS010103134.1, on the reverse strand, counting down.
CCTATTCTGTTTTAAATTAATTTCATATCACTTCTTTTTAACATAGCTTTTATGTTAACTTACTACATAATAAATGTGCTATTTTAATTTAAAAGGGCTATTTTACAGTTACAATACTTACTACTGTTCTCTGATTGGTATTAGTAGTATTACATTTGCTGAAGGATGTATGCTCACTTGTAAGGAAAGTTTAGGACTTGGGTTAGTTGACTCAGGACTCAACTTGAGACTTAATCTGTATTAATCTGGGACTCGCCTTAAAATGTCTTTGTACTGAGTTGGGATTTAACTCAGGTCTTGAATGTAAAGACTTGAGATTAGTTTATTACTATCTTTGCTAAAAGGTTTTTCAGAAAATCAAAAGTGATTCTCCGGTGGCATTATGTAAAGACACTTTCATTTTTAAGAGGGTAGGGCTGCATTATATGACCAAAATACTCTGTGGAGATTATGTTGCCTCTCATTGCAATTACATTAGGCTTTTTGAATCATCCAAACACCTAAAGAACATCCGTGATTTGTCAAGATTCCCAGAGGGTATTTGCATATTTCACACTATTGTAATTTTAGTATTGTAAATGCAGCAGACCAACAGACAACTTACAGTCTAAAGCATGACCTGATGGCTGGCAATGTGATGATATGTTACTGCTATTGTGATACGACACAATAGTTGCTCATGAGTAAATCATATTGTGAGTATTCATTGTATTTCTAGAACACCAGATACAGACTTGGAGTTCCAATATGGCAATGTGCTAAGTTGTGACAGCCTCTCTGGGATCCAACATTTGGTGCAAAAGTATGGTTGTAGTCAGTTCACACAAACCAGGCCCTGATGCCACTGTTCAGAGAAGGACACATCACAAATGGCATGCAAGAAGTACACAAGGCAGATATGGGCTGATAGAAGTGTGGCAAGTGGGTGGGGGTCCATGCTAGGCTAAAAGTTAACACTAGCCGTCCAGCTGTTCCATCCCTGCTACACATCAATGTTTGCTCAATGGACAATGAACTGGACTACATTTGACTCCAGTAACCTACCCAGCCTCAGTTTAGAAACTGTTGTGGTGTTTCTGAACACCACAACAGTGTTCCAGAGACAGCTACTCAACTGGATAGCCTGTTAGCATTTTGCATACACAGAAATCCCGTTCTATCAGGCAAAACCTGCGGAGGAGGCCTGCGTGTTTACATCAATACTGAACATGAACACTTTCTAGTTAATGCTTACTGCTACTGGAGTTTGTGACTGTTAGATGTAGACCATTTTATTTACCGCATGAATTCACCACTGTGCTTATAGTCACAGTGTACATCCCACCCAGCACTGACACAAACAACATGCTGGACGAGCTCCAAAACTCACACACAGATGATCTGTATATTGTTGACAGAGATTTCAACTATGCAAATTTCGGGTCAATCCTCCATAAATTCCACCAGTATGTGGAATTTCCAGTGAGGGGTGTGAACATTGACTGTGTTTACACAAACATTGCTGGTGCATGTCATGCCGAGCCCTGACCTCACAAGTCGTTGTGAACCATGATAAAAATATGGCTGCCAGGAGCCATTTCAGCTCTTCAGGACTGTTTTGCGCACAATGACTGGAACATCTTTAGGAAGGCTGCAACCAATGGTGGCTCTACCAACCTGGAGAAGTACATTGCACCGATGACTGGTTACATCACCAAGTGCCTCTAAGTCATTACTGCCTCCAAGACCACATGAATAAACCAGAAGTGGTGGATGACTGCGGAGATGCTGAGAACATTTGACACTGCCTTTATGTCAGGCCATAAAGCAGCTCTGAGCAAGCATCAGCCTGTGAGAGCAGCAAAGAGCACATGAGTTCAGAAAATTCACAGCCACTTCCAGGACCCTGGCAAAACATGGCACAGTGAACAATCTGAGGTAGAGAACAACACGCCGCCAAGGAAGAGCACCCCATCCTCCAACTACCCTGTGCTTTATCTGACCATGGTTAATGTGAGGTGGAAACTGATTAGTCAACAGACAGAAGGACGCCAGTTCTGGCAGCATTCCCGGTTGTGTGCCCAGAGGATGCTATGACTAGCTAGCAGATGTCTTCAGTACCTCTCTGAGATATATGTATGTCATTCAAACATGCGTCAAAGCTACCAACACCATCCCCATGTCAAATAAGTCGTCAGTATTGTGCTTTAATGACTACTGTCCTGCTTTAATCACACCAATTATCACAAGGTGCCTTGATGCGCTCATCATGAGCCACATAAAATCGCAGCTATCCCCCCACACTGGACCCCTGCAGTTTCCATATCATCCCGAACGTTCAGTGGATGATACCATCACCACCATTCTTCACCTGGCCCTCACCTATCTGGACAAAAAGGACACTGTTCGCAGACTTCAGTTCAGCATTCAGTTCTGGCATTCCCTATCATCTGATATAAAAGCTAAGATTTCTGGGTCTAAACACCTCCCTTTGCAACTGGATTCTAGACTTCCGGACTGAAACATCTCCTGTACCACCATGCTGAGCGCATGAGCCCATCAGGGCTGTGTCCTCAGCTCTCTGCTGTTCACACTGATGACCCACAACATGTTCAGCTCAAACCACATCATCAAGTTTGCTGATTCCATGACTGTGGTGGGTTTGATCAGCGAGAAGGATGAAGTGGCCTATAGAGATAATACTGCATTCCTTCGCATTTGTTGCATGTCTAACAACACTGCTGTGAGAATGCATTATATCATAATATTGTATTCACTCACACTAGCACTGTTACTGCTACTGTTGGTTGCTCTGTATGTTGTCTTGTTCTGTAAATTGTTGTTTTGTTGCTCTTGTGCTTCTTCTACTCTCTCTGCAGTGTACTTGTGTACTTTTGTGGTGTTCTGTTTTTTGTTCTTTATGTTGCACCATGGTCCTAGAGGAATGTTGTGTCATTTCACTGTGTACTGTGTATATGATTGAAACGACAATAAACACCTACTTTACTTGACTTGGCTAGAAGACCAACTATAGAGAGTCTGCAAAAAACAATAACCAGCATAGGCCAGCAAAGAACAAAGCAACAGTTGCACTCTTAAAAACAACAGGACACAAAAAGGGCTCCTGGTTTGGATGCACAATTTAAACTTTAAAAGGTACAATAAAGCACTTAATCTGCAAAAATAGTCCTTTAGAAGCACTGTTTATTTAAAGTGTCCTTTTTATGCCTTTATTGTTAAGAGTAGCTGACTGGATGCCAGCCCATTATGCTATAATCTCTCATTTTTAAAAAGCCCACTATACCTATTATGCCATTATCTCCTTTTGTTTAAAAAAGGTCAAACTTTATTGAATTCCTGCTCCACAACACCCACAGAAGCCTTGCATAAGAAATGATAAAAACATATATAGATGTTTATTAAAGCTAATTCCAAACATGACTCAGTTGTCATAACACCTGCAGAGGGGAAATGCCATTGAAATACATAAAAGCAGCCATTATGTCAACTGACACTAATTAAAATAAACCTTTATAAACATGTATGTAGGTTTATGTCACTTGCCATAAAAGCCTGAAGTAGGTGCTATTTAGACTTATGAATGTTGTCCTTTAGAAGAGATTCAGTTTATTTCTGCAGTGGTAAAGAAATAATTGTATTGTAATAGTTATTTTCTAAATGTGCCACTACTGTTAGCTGATGCATTTTATCTGCACCTGTTCACAACTCTCAGAAAAAAGATTGGTTTGCATGATATGTGGCCATATTGCACTCATTTGCTCGTGCAGTTACTGATTCATAAACAAAGACCATCAGCCCAAAAAAGTAACACAGGAACCAAGCAGCTGTAAAATTCCTAGTAAGCTGATATGAATTCAGTGGTCGTTTCCACAGCATATTCAAATATGTTTAGTCACATTTGCAAGTCTGGATTGAGCACTATGACAAGCCTTTTAAGTGTAGTTGTAAGAGAAGATGGTACATTAACACAGGATCCAGGGGTATTTTACGATGGGTTTGAACCTCCATTCATATTTCATAACAAACAGTGTATTGCCAAAAGTAAGTGGACAGCTGACCGCTATACAGATATGAGCTCATTGGACATCCCATTCCAAATATATTGGCATTACTGTGGAGGCGACCCTTCTTTCAACTTCTGAGAAGGCTTTCCGCAAGAATTTTGACAATGTCTGAGGGAATTTGTGCTCATTCAATTACAAGAGCATTTGTGAGGATACTGATATCGGATAGAACATCTGGCTCGCAATCATTCTTCCCACCAGTGTTCAGTTGGGCTGAGGTCATGGATTGGTTCATGATACTGGAGTTGCTCCACAAGAAACTCTTTAAATCATTTAACTTAATGGACCTTACTTTGTGTACAAAGACACATATTGTAGAGCGACATAGCGCTTGAACTCGAACTCAGACGGGGGTAGTAGTAGTGCTGACAAACTGGTTTTACTTACAAAACGGTGGTGATAAGGAGAAGGGTAGTGGGATGAGAACCTAGGTCGGGAGAACATAAGATAAGATAAGATAAACCTTTATTAGTCCCACAAGTGGGAAATTCGATTAGTAATGGCAGTAAGTGGACAGTATAAAGTTCAGAGCAGCAGAATTGAGTACACGATAGAATAGAATAAAATAAAATAAAATAAAATAAAATAAAAATAGGCCAAAGTACTATGTAGAAAATAGTATTAACTAAAAATAAAAATAAAAAATTCTCTTAGTATTATACAAAATATACATGTATGTAAACTGTAAGCAGAAGAAAACATTGCACTTAGTAAATTACACTTAGTAATAACACTGCACATAAGACAAATTAGCGAGAGCTACCCTGTGTATTGGTGTGTAATGGATGAGTGTGTGTGTCTGCAAAGTCTTTGTTGTACAGTCTGACAGCGGTTGGAAGGAAAGACTTGCAGAATCTCTCCGTCCCACATCGTGGTGCCGCAACCTGCCACTGAAGGAGCTGCTCAGTGCTGTCAGAGACTCTTGCATGGGGTGGGAGATGTTGTCCAACACCACCTCCACTGGGTCCAGAGGGCATCCTAGAACAGAGCTGCCCCTCCGGATCAGCCTGTTCAGTCTCTTTCTGTCCCCAGCAGAGATGCTGCTGCCCCAGCAGACCACACTGTAAAAGAT
>JBBJLS010103110.1:0-19966 GCA_037577275.1 Bryconaethiops microstoma | reverse complement strand
AAAGTGAGAGATGTTTAATTTCAACAACATTACGACCAAAAACAAAAATACAGGGTCTGTTTGCAATTCTTTAGCTCTGAAGTGTCTTGAAACAGTTACTGAAGACTCATCAGGTAACAGGTACTTACTGACCAGAGACTGAGAAACTTCAACCAAACACGCCAACCTTATATTGGTTTCATTTCAGATCCAGTCCACTTCGAAGGATTTGTTATAAAATGTATTTTTACATATTTTTTACACAATTTTACATTAATGGAATAGTTACACCTCAGTGATTCACAATTAAAAAACAGAAAACAAGCAAACAAACAAAACAAACCGACATAACCACATTAGACGTCACTGGAAGAGACTCAGAATTGCTGTTTAGCTTTGAGCTTGGAGTCCTTCTTCCACTTCATGCGGCGGTTCTGAAACCAGATTTTGATCTGCCGTTCGTTCAGACACAGTGCGTGGGCAATCTCTAGACGCCTTCGACGCGTGAGATAGCGGTTGAAATGGAACTCTTTCTCCAGTTCCAGGGTTTGGTATCGGGTGTAACTCGTCCTCGGACGTTTCCCATCCGATTCTGGAGTGGCACCAAAACGAGATAAAGACAAATCCTTAACTGGTTAAAAAAAAAGAAATAAAACAAAAAAACAGGCCATGTACAGCCTCATGAGTGCCATGCAACGTGTCTTCACAAAGCTAGGAATACTCTCTGGATGCTTTTAATTTAAAGTGGAAATCAAAACAGAGCACATATTCTATCGATCACTTTAATACTTTACAATTTTTTAAATTATAACATTTATCAAAGAGAAAACACGTTGTGAAATGGTTTAATGGGTGTGGGAAAGGCGTGGACACTATATATATATATATATATATATATATATATATATGGTATTGGTTTTCTCTGGTCTCTACATTGCTTCAGTTCATGGAAGAAAATTTTTTCATCATTTTCTGCCAGTTATTTCCAAAATATTTTTTTATATATATTGTTTAGCCTTAAAATAGACGTTGTAGTTTTTTTGGTGGCGGTTTGTTTCTCCAATTGTGGCGTCATATATTTTGGCCCGGGATCTTCTCTTCGTTGTAAGCGGACAGCTTTACGAGCAATTGAAGCCTTTGTCATAAAATTTACGACTGCCAGTTTTATTATTTCCGAACGCGGTCTATAAAACTGAAGGAGGAGAAAAAAAGAAAAAGAAAAACAATGGATGGAGTTGAAGGGTTGAAGGGAAAATAGGCGACGACGAACACATGAAGCGGGTGGAAGTGGGGAAGGTAAACACTCTTCAGCACAAGTGCAGGAACAACTTTACCGTGGCTCATGTGGAGTTTAGTCATCCAGGGGTAAATCGGAGGCTGTTGCATACTCGGCGGTGCCGGACGGGCTTCACGGGCCTGGACGGACCGGGACGCTCCCACTTCGGTTTCCACGACGCTTTTCGTTCCCACCCAGTCTTTCCCACCTTCGAGGAGGTTTACGGTGCTCAGGTTTTGGGCTTTGGGAGGCTCGACGGGCGGATCCGCGCCAAGGCTCCCCCGGATGCCGCCCTCGCAACTCGTGGACCAAGCAGACCGGCACCAGCGACGCTCGAGCGGGCCGAACCCACAGTGAGGCTGAACGTGCAACCCGGGCGAGGAGGCGAAGGTCGAAGCTTCATGGCTTGATTTGTTCAACCACGAACCGGAAACGTAAGAAGTCATCAGCTCGCGAGCGACTCGGCGCAGAAGAAAAACATTTACGCGGCGCGTGAAGTTTGTCAGCGGCTGGAATATTTTTTGTTATTGTAAATGGCTTTGATTTGTGGCTCTTTTGAACTTCTTGGGGCCTTTATATGCTAAAACGACCACGATTTATAGGCGAATGCCACCTCTCTCCCTCCCTCTCTCTCTTTCTCTCTTTCCCTCTGTTCTGTTGCCCAAATATGGATTGTTTCAAGGTAATCACGTGCGTACGCCGTCCAGTCATAAATTTGGTAGACCGTGGCAGCAAGTTATTGATGGAGGTGGGCAAAACATTGATAAGTTTGTAACGGGAACTCAGGAGGGGCAACAGGAGGCAAGACTGAAGGCCAATAGCGTCATCTGCTGCTAAAGATCGCACAGGACAAGCGATGCCAGTGCAGCGACGAAACGGCAATTCATTGTAGTGCCTGCACGCGGATCCAACCGTTATTAAGAATTTTTTAAAAAAAGCAAAGAATGAAGACACAAGATTCAGAAACACTGTGTTTAGAAAAGTGTAATTTGTTTTCTTGTGAAACGAGAGGAGCTTCTAGGAAATTCAAATAGAAATGGCCTTTAGTAAAATCTTGAGGCCAGTGACTAACGTTAAAACATGCAATCTACTGCAAGACTGTGAGACGAAGAGTTAACTTTACCGATCAAGCGTTCAGTAACTGCACCGTACTGTTCTGCACTGTGAACAAATATGGTGCATCGACTTTAAAAAGTTGCATTTAAAATGTTTAGTTTACTCAAATCCAACTCATAAGCGAACGTAATGTGAAACAGAGATTTCTTATGCTAACTTCCTAGAAGTTAAGTTGACTCAAAGTATCAAGGCAGTCCAGAAACAAATTTTAAGGTTAAAAGAACCTAATTTGTTACAGTTTGAACGTCTTCTTGCCTGTTCGGCATATTTTTATAAAAGTTGCTAACGTTATTAACATATTAGCCATGACATTAATTTTCAGGGGAAAAATATGAATTAAGGAAAAGTTTACTTACTTTTACTGACTCACTTGTTTCTGGCTTTTATTAACTCCGTGTTTTCAGTTTATTAGATAATTTCTGATAAACTTACATCTGTAGCAATAAATAAACTATTGCATCAATTAAGCTGACGTGTGCAAAGCATTTTTTGGTAAAGTTTGTTTTTTTAGATGAAGCTTGAGAATTTGAACGATTGTTGAATGCGGTGGGTTTTGTAATCTTGCCCCCGACAAAATCGGCCTATATTCTGCAACTGTTTTAATTTTAGGAAAATAGTAAGATAGATTAGTTTACTTCCAGTTCACTTCTTGTATTTTCTTGTGGTGTTCAGTGATAAAAAAATGTTTGCAGGCTGATTTAGAACTCAATGAGTGTGGGTGTTTCTGCTGGATGAATGAGATATAACAACAGCCTATAAATATTTGTGGAAGAGAAAAGTTTCGACATGTCTTGAGCTGAGCTCTCTTAATTAAGTTACAATTTAATGTTATTTTAAACTCTGTTGCACCGTAAGAGTGGGTTCTTGATTGGTTAACATGAAATTTAATCGAGATTCTTACATGTTCTGATGTTAAGCCTGAAGAAGCGTTGTTTACGCAGCCTGCATTGTAGGAGCAGACATTAAATCCCTAATTGGTCCACCAATTTGAAGTAATTTTATGACTTAACCTGCATCCGATACGTTGTTTTCATGTTGCTGCTTGAGCAACGTACTCACCTTTTCACTTGTTAGACCTAAGATCTGATAGCCCTAAAAGCTGAGGCATTTACACATGTGCTAGAAATGAGGCTAAGTGACACGTCAGATAAGCTCACATTTCAAACATTTTGTATACTTTTAATGCTTCATACAACGAAACTGTGACAAAAACAATATAAATGGACAAAAACAACACTCTGCAATGCTCAGAATCGACACAATACACTGAAACAGGTCCTAGCCAGTATGGTGTAGTTTATCCAAACAGTATAACAGTTTTTTTTTTATTTTTTTTTTTTATATTTATATTTTTTTCAACACTGGAGTTGGCATTCATTAGCGTGGTATGCAACATACATTCATGGTGGGAATGTCCATAGCCACCTTGGCCACTGTTGGGTAAAAGTTTGAGTTCTACGTTTGAGGAATGAAGTATGGAATGGAGTGTTTTGCTCTTAAACACAAAGAAAACGTGGAAAAGTCAGACCCCAGAGGAGTTTGTCTCATTGAGGACAGTTTTGGCTTGAAAGCATTGCTCCACACTAATAGGTAGTTTTCCGTAGGTAGTTTATCGTACAGCGGTTCGATACAATAAAGATTCGAACTTTCAGTTCTTGCCCTATTCCTTCTTTTCATTTCTTGCCTCTTCTGCGTCCTCTTTGACCGCTTCCTGGCTCCCCACAGACGGGACATTGTCGTTCAGGGTGGAGGTGAGGTTGCTCTCCTTCTTCCATTTCATCCGGCGGTTCTGAAACCAAATTTTGATCTGACGTTCCGTAAGGCACAGCGCGTTGGCGATTTCGATCCGCCGGCGTCTCGTCAAGTAGCGGTTGAAATGAAACTCCTTCTCCAGTTCTAGTGTTTGGTAGCGGGAATAAATCTGACGACCCCTCCGCCTGTCAGACCCATAGCCGACCCCTGAGGAGAAAAAAACGAGAATATATATTAGGAGAATAGCTTTTTCACGTAAAAAATGCCGCAGATTTAAAAATGCTTAAAACCTTGCATATTCCAGTGTCCTATGTAAAATATTCCAACTAACAAGATTTATTTATGTAGATTCAGTTTAACCAGCCTTGTCAGACCCATTATCGACCCCAGTGGAGAAATAGAAGGTATATTCAGGAAATTTCCGTTTCAAGCTAAAAAATACCACAGGTTTAACATTAAAAGTGCATAAAACTAAGCATTCTAGCATAATGTATATCCTCTTTCAACCAACAAGACTTGTTATCTAAAGTTGATTCGGTTTATATAGCCTTATAACACCCTTAGTCGACCGCTGTGGATAGTAAAAGGATACATCAGGAAACCCACTATTTTAAGCTAAAAATGCCTAAAACTGAGCAATATTTCATACATATCCCATTCTAACTAACAACATTTGGTTGTCTGTACTAGAATAGAATCAAATAGGTTTAGCTCACTCCTGTGGAAAAAAGAGTATTAATCACTGTTTCAAACAAGAAAATAGCTCAGACTTTAAATTTAAATAGCTTGAAACTAAACATTTTAGTGTCATACATATCCCGTTTTCAACAAACATTTGTTTATCTAAATTACACTAGATTAAGTTCATACTATCTTGTCAGACCCATAGTTGACCCCTATGGAGAATAACAGAATATATCAAGAAAATCACATATTTAGGGTAAAAATACCGCCAATAAAAAAGCTTAAAACTAAGCATTTTCCAGTGTCATAACAATCCTATTCCACCTAACAAAACTTGTTTGTCCATGCTAGAGTAAATTCAGTTTATATAGCCTTGTCAGACCCATATAGTTAAACCCCCGTGGAGAAAAGAGGATATATCAGGAGAATCGCTGTTTTAAGCTAAAATACTCCTGAAATGAAAACAAAGCTAATTTTCCAGTTTCGTGTGTATCCCGTTCCGACTAAACACACTTGTTTATTTCAAATAGAGTACGTTCAGTTTATACATCCGTGTTTTACCAATCAGTGTTCATGTTTTTAAACACAGGTGCGGTCCATGCTCCCATAAAGTCATAAAAAAGCCTCTAGAAGTTGAGCTTTGTTTTGAGTGGGCTTCTTTTTTGCTTAACACAGCGGCCAAAAGGGATTTCCCCAAGAGATAAAAGGCATTTATTGCCGGACGACGAGAAGCTCCTCCAGTGCTTTATGGGGTGATAAAACGTGGGTTTCGAGTCGTACAAAAACCCAGCCCCACTCTTATACGCTTAAATACTCACCGCTATGTGAGTTCATCCGCTGCATCCACGGATAAATCTGGACGGCGCTTTTGACTTCCTGGGATGCGCCCCTGCCTTGTTCTGATGCATAGTCTTGCGCCAGGGACCCCTGGGCTCCCTGTCCCAGGCTTTGCCTGCAACTTGGGAGGACGTCCTTGTCCTGGTAAAACACGTTGGACCCGTAGTCGTAGGGCGCGCGCCCGGGTCCGAAAACAACGTTGTCCTGGGGCGAGTAGAATGGCGTGGAGTATATCCGGTTCTGGGCCACGGCGGCGCCGTAGGACGAGAAGTGTCGGACGGGGTCATACGTTGTCGAGTTTAGGGCCACGTTAGGTAGAACCTCCTGACTGCCGGTCAAATGGCACGAGAGCGAAGGGTTCGTGAAATAGGAATTCATGCCGTCCCTCTCTCCCCGTAAACCGCTCTCCCACTTTTTCCCTCCCTCCCTTACGTTCTCTGATTCCTCTCTCTCTCTCCCTCTCTCTCTCTGTTTCGCTCCCTCCCTCTCTTCCTATCTCTTGTCAAAAATGTTTGATATAAACGCTATATGATTCTATGTCATTTATTTCTGGGCGCCAATAAAGACACCATGTACGCAGCACCGAGTGTTTCCAAAGCCTCGTTCTAAGCTGGACAAAGATGACAGTGTCAGCTGACCACGTTCTGGCCAATGAAAGGCGTGAACGCGAAAGAAAGTAAAAAAAAGATGATTTTTCGTTTTTTGCCCAGCAAACACTTTAGTACCCACATCCCACATTGAGTTTCAAGGGGACATGTATATATTCACATACATAGTAATTTACATACTTACACTCTCGCTTTTATCACACACACACAATGAGCATATTGCCAATACTTGCTTGGGAAATATTAAAATATTGAAAAGTGTTCACAAAGACGCTGAAATTCTGCAACACTGACATTTTCGACGGAATGTGTTTTATTTGAGCGGTCAGAGTAAACATGTGCTTTAATGAGACGACGTGAGGACACAGAACTGCCTCAAAATGAAAAATAATACGCCGAAGCGTTCATAGAGCACACCAAAGGTGCATAAACTTTCCCACAATGATGACACACACATTTATTAAAATATAACAACATAAAATGTAAATTAAATCACAAGCGTTTTCCTTTTCAAAGCTCGTGTATCATGCAAACTAAAAAATAAAAGAAAGAGCCACCCACATTTTTTTTGAGCGTAGAATCAATAAATTCTTGATAATGTCACAGTTCTTCCATTTTATGTAAGCACTGATTTCTTAAAATTCCCATAGTTATCTTGTGGTGTAGAACTCTATAGTAAATTATAATATAATTTTAAAATAAGATATTTAAAATTATACGTTTGCACAAAGCTGATTTAAAAATAACCATATCTTGTTTAGGAAAATGTTCTTTGTTTGCGTGTCACTAAACAGGTATAGCAAGTTTACTTTTGTAGTACATTGTCATACACAGAGGTCTTTCATCGTGCTTGGCAAAGGTAAAGTAGTTAAATAACAAAAGTAGGATTTAAGAAAAATTAAAATAAGGCAACGAAAGCAATGGAAGCAATATGAAAAGAAAAGTCAATCTTTATGTATAAAAGTACAAGAACCAATGCGGTACTGTTGAGTTTTATTGATTCCAGGTCTCATCCATATACTACTGATTTATTCTTCTTAGAAAAACCACTTCATTGCGTTTTTTTATACCGGTTTTAGGTACATTTAGCGTACACATACATGATTTCTGAAACTGAAAACTATTGGCATGCTCTTATGTGTGCTATGCTCTTCTGTGTCCTTTTGTGCCCCAGGAAATGTAAAAGTGAGTGTGTGTGTGTGTTTGGGAGGAGGGTGGTTTATGGCAGTTTTACTGCGAAAGAATGCCTTAACGCCAGAGTAATAAAACCAGACAAATGTCAACTTCCAGCAAAAGCGTTTTCACCAGCAACGCGAATAAGACGGGCTTCCATATAGAAAGAGCATTGTAGTAAATAAAAAATAATAAATATTTCATCATCTAAATGGTGTTCAGTTGCCTCGAGGCCTTGCGGTCAAACAGCAAACTCAACAGAAATGTATTCACTTTAATAAGTTGTACCACTTAATAAAACAAACCAGAATCTGTGGTAAGAAATGAATTCAGTTGGATCAATTTCTGAACAATAAAAAGTTTTTAGGCACAAGTAGCGTTTAACGCGTCTAAATATGTTTCAGGTATGGAGAGAAAGGGAAGCCACTGCTTTTCATTTAGTCTTCATTCGAGACTTTGATCTAGAGCTCGGAGCAAGTTTGCAGGCCTATTACCCTTAATTTAGGCCTCGTGAGTCGCGGTGCGACTCATCTTTTAGACAGTTTATTATTAAGAGAGGCGAAAGGTTTCGAACAACTTCGAAAACTAAGAGGACTCATGATCTACTCACTGAAAACGCTTTTTCTCGAATGCAGCAGAAGCTCGTGATCAGGTTAAAACTGATATTCCAGCCTTACACAATTTAGAAAGTGGAAGTAAACGGGAAAAAGTACGTACACGGCTCTTGAGGTTGTGAAGCAGAAGCGCGCAGTAAAGTGTTTTATTGCTTCGTTCCAGGGAGGGCAATGAGAGCTGAGCCACAACACGTTTCTGGGAGATGTATCTTTTGGCAGCTGGCCGAGGCAGAAAACACGGAACCTAAAAATTCAAACCAGCACTACCAACAACAATACCATCAATAACGCCACCAAAAATATCATCAATAATACCAACAGCAATAACACAAAAATACCACCAATCATTAAAACACCAATAATACAAACCAGCAATAATGCTATGAGTGTACCGTAAAAAATACAACCAACAATACCATCAACAATACAATCAAAAATACAGTACCACAAAAATAACAATATATAATAATAACAACAACCACAACAATATTAATAATAATAATTATAACTATGATAATAAAAACAGTATCCGGTCCAAAGAAGTAAGTTTGCCTAAAATCTATATTATACAAAAAGAAAGACGTGTTTGTTAGGGTTTTTCTATATTTCGGGGTAATTGTGATCAAAAATAAATTTAAAGTGAGCGGTGTGACCAACAGAACAGAACAAAATGAAAAATAAATGTTAATTTCAGAAAACGGTCGGACTATCAAACTTGCTCGAACGGAAATAGTCACCACGTCTGCGCAACCACAATTTTTAAATGGATAATTGTAAACACTGGTGGAACAGAATACATTTCTTTTTTAATTATAATAAAATTTGTTGGAAATTTCACGAGAATTAGAACGATTGTTTTTACAGCCGCTTCTTCTTTATCTTTCGTGCGTATATCTGGTGGAACATAATGTTTCTCTTGCGTTTCTCTCACAGTTATAGATCATTATGAGGTGTCGCTGATGTTTCCAAGACTCAGGACACTTCCGCTGGCGACCTTTTGGGGGCTGTAAAATAGACACAGTTGGTCTACGTTTGCTTCCTGAGCCTACGTTATGTCATGGAGACAAGATTGTATTTTTTAATTACCCCTCGAAACTAATTAGACTAAAACACGTCTTCATGTTAACTATTTTTAAGAATAAATTTGCTTGTTGCGTTGTTCAATTTGTTGGAGATCTTTATGTCTTGTCTTGGATTTTTTTTACGTACACTGAAATTAATTAAAAACGTAGAATCTGAAAAATTCGCAATGTTAAATTCATGTTGTCGGAGCAAATATTTGATCGTGAGGTAATCTAGCCAGATTAGACATTGAACACTGATTGGACATTCAGATTAACCTAAAGGAGGCGGTAGTACAGCATGTTGGACAGATTTGTAGGTTCGTTTTAGGTTAACCTCTTGTTTAACATTTTAGTTAAAATGATTGAAAATTAGAAATTTCGACCTTATTACGCCATTCAAACCGAGGGGACATTTTCTTGGCCCCAAAAGTCTTCCCTTGTTTGACTCCAACCACATTTGTGGGCCTCTACAGATTTCCTTGTCTCTTGTCTGAGACTCCAGTGGAAATTGCCATCTTTAACTTATTGTGTTTTCCAGGACTGTAGTTAATCCACGAATGTTGCACGAATTAGATAAACTCACAGAAGAACAAATGTGCATACAATCCGGATAGAAATGAACCAGAGATTTAAACTTACCACCATCATCATGAAGGCAATTTGAATCCAGAGCTCCTTAAGTCTATATCCAGTTCTGGAAATTAAGATATTTCACGTACTTTGGGCTGTACAGTCTTGTCATAACCACAACATTAATATAACATGGCTCAAGGCTCAAAGGGTGAACCCCAAATATTAAATTACACACACACATATATATATATATATGTGTGTGTAAGAGCTTGAAACTTTTTATAATATTATTATTATTATCACTATTATTATTATTATTATTATTTTGTTGTTGTTGTTGTTCTCGCTGTTGTTGTTTAGTGGCAGTAGTAGCATAGTCATACTAGTAATGTAGACTAATAACAATGAATAACAAACAATGTTTACAAAAGCAACTGCTTTACAAAATAGCAACGTTTGGCCCAAGGTAGCATGGATTGCACGCTCGAATATACAAAACAAGACGAGCATTTGACTTAGTGTTTCTGAGTTAAACATGAATTCATTGCTTGTTAAGGCGTTTGAAGACTGAGGAATATCATTATTATTTGGCGCTAGATGGCAGCATCGACCTCCTCAATGTTTGCAAATCAGTGACTTTAACCCTTTAGTGTCAGCTGGTGGTCGGAGAACGAACTGCTAGCAACAGACATCTGAATTATTGTTGTTGTTGTTGTTGTTATGTAATCACTTTTGGAATAAGCACAGATTTGGTTTTGGGTTCGTATTTGAATGACTGTTACATGAGCTGCCCTTCCTTACATACACACCCCTATAGGAAGCATTGACAGTCTTGCATTCTCAAGAGACAACAATCAGACTTTTAGATGTAAGAATAAAGTTACACACACGGAGCTACATTTTATTGTGTTGTGATCGACAAATAAATACAATATGCTAATCACAATATATGTGATGATTAGCATATTTTATTATATATTTATATACACAATATTACCCACAAATACATGAGGTTGTGGAATTGTGAGTGTTTCAAGTTTCAAGTTTCAAGTTTCAAATTTTATTGTCATATACAGATAACAATATAGCATCATTACCTGTAATGAAATTCTTAGGCTGGTGCTCCCCCAACTTTACATAAATAGTGTGTGGAAATACATGAGTGTGTGGAAATGAGTATATAGTAAAACTTGTGGGCATCAAACGTGAGCAGTTTTTGAGTGTTACCGATATAATAGATGTATTATAGATGTATTTTGGGCAATATTGTAGCGTTATTGTCAAATAATTTCAGCCGATTTTTCTGTTTTCCCCTGTTACGACTGAAGTCTATCTGAACTCCTGATTTCAAACGAATTCGCGGTCTTTGAAAATACACTCGTCTCCAGTATCCATGAACCACCAATTCAGACAACAAATGTAACAAACATAAGCCAAACACGAGACTCTTCCTTAATAAGTAACAGAAGCTAAACACAAGAGTTTGCCTTATTTTCCACCATGGTGATGTTCAGGAAAACATACAAACAAAAGCAAAGATCCTCTATCTTCTCAGATGTATTAAATATTCTACATCCTGAACAACATGCCCACGTAAAGCAACAGCAAAGGTATATAACCGCTTTCTTACCTCAAGCCACTCGCGCGACACACAGTAGCTGGTGATCTTCAAGGACTTCCAAATCACCTGAGGTAAAGTAACTTCAGCAGACTCTCCAAGTTCTGTTTCTTCCAAGAGCCCAGCACTGGACACCAGTTTGCTCCCAGTTCGCTCAGCCTAATCCTCCGCGCGAGACAAAGTGAGGGAAGACAGGAAGAGAAGGAACGAGGCAATCGAAACCCGAGGCTGGGTAGGTTTTTCTTCTCCTCTTTCTTCACGACCAGGTTTCGATGGAAGGCCGTATCGGCGCTTTCCATCTTCTGCCCGTCTGGAGGAGATGGAGAGCGAATATGACCAAAGACAACAGTATAAAGTTCATGTTCATGGAGAGCCGGTCACGTGACTAGGCGCGGCCAATCCCAGGCACAGTGTGGTCGTAAACTTTTATTGCTCAGCTGTAAATTTCCCACCAAACAACCAGGAATGCGTTCCCCCCACCCTTTCCAACCTCGATTCATGTTTTTCAATGTAGGAAGCGCTCTCAGATCGCCCTCGAGATTTTCACATTCCAGACACCTCTAACAAAGCCCTGTTTGTCCCGAAACCAGGCAATCATTATCTCAGCAGTCTTTATTTCTGCTCCCTATCCGTCAACATGGCCTTTGGGCCGCCCATCTCCAGGACCAGCCTGGTCCTACCGAAGTCAACATGAAGATGGTCAAGTCCTGGTAGAACAAGTACTGATGAAACCACTCACGTAATTTTTACAATACAATTAAGTTTCAGGAAGCTTTTAAGCCCCAAAAGCTAAAGAACATCTGACCCTACTGTGTCCATTCATCGTTGAAAGGCTAGAAGCAATACCGAGAAAAAAACAGTAAAAGACAAAAAGCTGAGCTTAAATTATCGAAATGCTAGCTATAATGTATAGCGGCAGAAATGACGCTATGATAGAATGACCGCAGTTATACAATGTTTGTAAAATATTATATTTATAAAAAAAATTTAACGTCTTTGGAGAGGTTGGTATGACTTCATGATATTAAATAAAGTAAAAATGTACATTTGTTGATATGACAGTTATACTTAATTGTAAAAGAAAATAAGAAATAAAATATTTGCTGACATGTACTATGCATTATTATTATTATTATTATTATTATTATTATTATTATTATTATTATTATTATTATTATTATTTGAAGTACTTTACTTGGTTAAAATGAATGTATACATTTATTTACAAATGTGTACGTTCTAAAAGTGTAAATTTAAGGCCCAGACACCAAGATCTCAGTTCGTTTATCATCACAACATTATTTCATTGTTTGAGATTTTAAAAATAAATAATTATGCTACAAAGCTATGTTAATACCAACCTATCCACTTTCCACCACTAATGTACAGGTCAGCAGATTAATTTCATGGGATAGGTTATGTATCGTATGTGCAGCTCTTCGAAATGTGCAGCTCTTCGAAGTTGCTTTTTTTATTTTATCCTGTAGGTTGGATGATCTCTATCTAGCCATTGTAACCTTCTTTGACGTGAGACATGTTTGATTTTACTTCTAATTGTTATTTTTTCTTCAAAGCGATGTTTACTGATGTGTATTGGGCTCACTACATAGTTGTGGCAGTCCAATCGCCTTTACATATATTTTAGAATTTCAGGTTTGCTCTAACTAAACCTTAAGGAATAAAACGCGTCCTCTAAATGAGACCAATAGACCAATAGGCTTTTATGGAGAATTTTGCAAAGACGCTAATGGGTTTATGGGCCTCCAATAAAGTTTACAGGCTATTAAAGCCATTTTAGTGGTTTGTAGAAAGGTCTGACGGGTAGAGAATACACCAATATAATCGCCACTTCCTCAGAAAACGTCCGGAATGTCTGCGGGGACAAACACATTTGGCTGAAGTGCAACTAGACTAGCCGTTCCTTTCTAGCAGGACACAGGACTGCAGGTAGGCCTGACCTTTGCTTACTCAGAAATGAGGTAGAAATGACTAAAATTGAGTTGCTGAATTCTTGTGACATGATGTTTGTTTTAATGCATGTCGATTTCTTGCAGCGAGCCTTTGCAAAATATCGCCCAAGAATTAAAAAATCGAGGTTGGTCATTATGCTAACCTGACATGCAGCAAAATATCTCTGAGATAATGTCCAAGAGTAATTTAACTTAACTCTTGTGTTTACAGACTGCAGTAGGTTCTGGAACAGATTGGCCCTGCTGCCACTTTAGATGTTCAGAGTAATTTCTCGTCGTAAACAAATTCCCAACACCACCGCAGTGCAAAAATGGCACACTGACTTCAATTCTACTTATCTTGCCAACGAGTTCTAGGAAATCGTGTTAGGTTGGTTAAATGGAAAGGCAATTTAATTAAATGAAGACGTATTACACATTTTAAGTTAACAAAGATAAAAAAAAAACTTTAAATGCAATTTTTATTTGACTGCCGTGAGCTGAATTGTGTTAGTTAATTACATTTTATACTTATACATTTATGAATTACTCACGAAGAAAATGACAATTGTGATCTGTGAAAGATTTTAGGAGAAAACCCGAAAGAAATGAAGCACAGAATAGAATTACAATTCTCATGTTCTGATGTGATGTGTGTAGAAATATCCAAGTAGTGGTGTTCCTTTATTAAATAATGAATTTGAAAGTAATGCCTCGACGTAAACATGTTTACACCACCAGTGACTTTGCACAATGTCATGTTTTAGTAAAATGGAATATTATTTTGTGCAGGAAATTCTAGAATGAATGAACTTGAAATGTTCTAAGAATTGCTTTATGAATGCACAACAAAGCATGTTCCAATATAGGACGAAGATATTGACAATATTATTATTATTATTCTGCTTTTGACAAGGTGGCGCTTCCTTGTGAGGACCTGGCTGAGCTACTTTTTTAAAACCCCGTTCAAAAAGCTTAAGGTGCTGTGTGTTATTATGTAGTTATTTGTAATTAATGAACAATGTAGATGTTCCCTGTTATATGTGAATGATTGTGTTTATTTGAGAATTGACGTCCTATAATAAACTAAGACTTAGAGAAACTGCTGTTGTTTTGTTTTTATTTATATTTCAGATCGAAAAACACAAATATTGTCGCACAAAATGTAGAAAAACAACAACTTCAGTGACTGATGATGCAAATGTAATTGTACCCAACACAATTCCACACACAAACTCATTCTTCTACGACGATTTGTCAAATATGAGCAAATTTTAGACATAAACGTCAATCTGTTCAACACAGTATGAAAAATCAATGATATAGGATCATATAAACATAGAAAGGCATGTCGATAGGTAGTTGACGTTGCTGAACGTAAAAACACTCGTTCGTTTGCTTTATAAATAATGTTAAAATTAATTACCACCAATGGGAACTAAATCAGCTTAATTACCTGTGTTCTTTAAACGTTACTTTCATGTATAAACGTTATACATGAAAGTAGCTATGCGAGAAAGTACCAAGAGGATGAATCAGGGTGCATTCAGAAGAGACTTTCATACCCATAGAAAGTGATGCACCAGCCCGAAAAGACCTTAAAATAGCCAAGAGTTCTTTACAAATTTTGTTTTGAACGTCAAAATTTGACATTAGAGCTAAAACGCTAAAACGTGACATAAAAATTAATATTGCAAAGTTCCCGCGTTAGGTAGTATCACATGCGAAGTTATGATAAGGCGGTGATTGTAATAACACCTTTTATAAAAGGACACAAATAATCTAAAAACTACACTACGAACAAAATGTAAAAAATACGTTACAAAAACGCAAATAAATGTATAAACCAGTAATTCCCAACTATAAAGTAGGAAAGATTTTGGTTCAGAGAAAAAGCGAAACCCTTATTTGGGGTAAACGAAGCACTTAAGCCTGTTTAGGGCGACTTTTGCCAAGATTAAACTAATTAATTTTCAATTAATTTATTCAAGTATCCCACTCAACTTACTCTTTAGGCAGAAAACGAAATTTTGACTTTGAAATATTTTAATTTTAGCACGAAATAAAAAATATTCTTGTCGGACAGTGATAACGCCTAGACTCTTGAAAGTGTTCTTCAAAGGTTCTTTATACATAGAAAAGTGACAACATCTGAACGCACAGCTAAACTGTATCTTTGAGGTATTGCAGTAGAGGTTCTACACCAGAAACTGCTTCAGAGAATCCTTTTAGAACCTGTTTAAAAGTCATAAAAACGGATATTCTCCAATGATAAGGAAAATACAATCCAAGACTAATCTCTGGCTGGGAATTCAACCCATCATGTATGGCTACATAAAACCTCTAGGGCAGCCTGAATACTGGATTTTGAGAGGGACGACTGGAGAATTGGATCTCAGGAATTGGGTTTGAATGTGGTGATGTTCTCCAAATGAAGAGGAAGAGCTTTTATGGTGTGTTTAGAATTGCTTCACTTCCTCACCAAGCAAAGCTAAAGTCGTAAAATGTGATCGCTCTCCCTCTCTGTGTCACACACACACACACACACACGGGGCTCAACTTGAAGTCATATAACCATAAAACCCAGGGCCATAAAATCACTCTTTTTTTCCTACATCTTCTTCTTCTTCCTTTTTTTGCCTCTTGCCCTCCTCGCCCGTTTCCTCCGTCTCGCCCTCACCCTCTTCCTCATCCCCCACCTCCGTCTCGCCTCTCTGACCCGGAAATTTGTCCTTGTTTTTCTCCTTCTTCCACTTCATGCGTCGGTTCTGGAACCAGATTTTCACCTGCCGCTCGGTCAGCTTCAGGGCGTGGGACACTTCGATGCGCCGCTTTCGCGTGAGGTAAGGGTTGAAGAGGAACTCCTTCTCGAGCTCCAGGGTTTGGTAACGGCTGTAGGTCTGACGGCCGCTACGCCTTCCCGGAGCTATTAGGGTGGGAAAAGGTAGAGATATTTTAGGGTTTAGCCGCGTTCTCTTAACGCCTCCACGGTTTTTGTAACGAGCTTTTTTTATGACGGAAAAACGCCAATCAACAAATCGTATCTGGATTTCACATCTGACTCTTATTCTGAGATATGTTTTCCATTTAGATCCTAAGACACAGATGCCGTCACTATAAAAAAGACGCGAGATGTAAATAACCACTAGCGTCACTTTTCACTTAGAATCAGAATCAGAAAACTTCATTGATCCCAAGGGAAATTGCTTGGGGCCATGTCTTTGATTATGGGACCGATTAGGCATTCGCTACTGGTAGTACCGGGGGCATTTACTACGATTAATCGTCCATGTTACTTGAATTAACGTCTAGTTTTTTCCCTAATAAGCACGCACCGCCTGCTTGTACTCACACTATGCGATACTTGTGATGCCGTTGTTTAATAGATAATAATAATAATAATAAAATAATAATGGAAAATAAAGGAAAGGGATGGTTGATCTAACCATGGGGTCTCATCCAGGGGAACATGAGAGCGGGGTTCTGATTCAGATGGCCTTGTCGTTCTCCCAGGTTGGTGCCAGGGGAAGATTTACAGTCCGGGTACTGAGCGGCGCTCGCCTCTTGCTGAGCCCCATAAAGCGTTTGTCTTGGAAATGCCTCATATCCATAAAACGCCGTGGCATCGCCGTGGCACGTCAAGGCGCAGGGGCTCTGCTGGTAGCCCGGGGTCGGCAGTGCCGGCGCGCCGTGATGGTACAAGTCCTGGGGCGCGTGCTGAAACCCCGGGGCCGCCACACCCGCCCCGTAAACCAGGGCATGGCTCCGGGTGACGCTCGGGGCGAACCTGCAGTCGTAGTAAGTTGGTTCCAACCTCTCGCTGCTTTTATACTTGGAGTACAACTGGTTCACAAAGTAGGCACTCATGGTCTCGTGCTGGGTACATTCGCTTTTGGACCTGCTCCCAAGCCCAGACGTGCCTCCAAACACAGTCACAGTCCCAAAAACAAAACCGTGTTAGACAATTTAAAAAGGTTAGTCTTCACTTTCGCTCCTGTCCGCGTGCTGCAATTGCCCTTGTCTTCCTTTTGTAGTCCCGCTTGCCTCCTGTTGCCCATTCGCTGCCCTAAATCTAGTTAGGGTCGTGTCTGGTTGATGCGCGCTAGCTCGATCTGGTTAGCTCTTCAGACAGACACAAACGCGTCTGCGCCCCTCGACACCCCCAACCGCTCTTTCCCTCGCCAACCTTCAACCCCCTCCCCTCCTCCCTGCGTTCTTAGACGTCTACCTTGAGCAGAGCAAGGCTTGTACCAACGCTGACTCAACGTTACGGATACAGTCTTGCAAATGCGTGGAAGGGAGATGCTATTTCATCACGTGTTGTGAAAAAATGTCGCACGGAACTGTAGCAGGGGCACAATACACACTGTTACGCTATAAGACAAATAAACAACAAGAAAACAATAGTAAAATAGCATGTACGTGGCGTCTAAACGTATATACGCGAGTACACACACACACACACACACACATATCACACGCACACACACACACATATATGTATATGTGTGTGTGTGTGTGTGTGTATACGTGTATATACGTCCTAACTCCATGTTTCTTTCTACTTTAAAGGGGTAATAAGCACATTATACAAGGTGAAAGTAGTTAGGGTATGCCAGTCAACCTTTGTTATACATTTGAGGGTATATTTACTTGTTGTGACAGTGTAATAACAGTTCAGACGTTGCAAACAGTCTGTCAATAAATCTAAATGTTAATATATGTATCTGTGGGTCCCTGTTGTAGCCAGTACAACCAAGGCCTGCATATCAACATGTTGTTTGAATCTGAAATACAGAAAATATGCAATAAGCCTATTGTTCACGTAACATAAAATTGCCTTGTGAGTCACGATGGACTTAATTTGTTATGTAACAATTACACGCCAGTTACTAATAAATGTAAGTTCAGTTTGAAGAAAACCATGCGTTCTGATGTTTTTCAGCGTGAAAATTTGAAATAACATGCGCTTAAGACAAATGCCTAATTTTAATTACCGTAGTTCATATTATAATTGACAAAGAGAGGACAATTTCCCGAGAAACGAAAGGTTCTCTGAGATTAAATGAAAACAAGTTTAGTCAAGAAACTTAAAAATTGGATTAGAGAAGCTAATTTTATGAACATGCGACCATTATTTTTTGTCACAAATCTACTGTATAATCATTATTTTAAATGCTTTACTCACGTTGATAAATGTAAATCAACTCTTAAATTATTACAGTAAAAGAAGACGAATCCATATTGACATACCACACAATTTTACTATGCTGTAAATAATATAAACAGTTAAATAATGAACTGTTGCTTAATGTAATTTAATAGGTAGAAATAACACATAGTATAGGTACTAATAGTATACTGTGTAATTAAAGTTATGTTTCGTTCATTGTTTGTAACTGGCACATTAACATTACCTTACATTGATAGCAATTACAAACAAGAAACGAACCACAACTTTAATTACATGGCATAATGATTGTGTATTAGTACCTAGAAGGTATGTTACTTCTGCCTATTAAGTAATTTTTCATTTGCTTATAATTTTTTATGTAATTGCCGACTCGCCACTTTACAATGAATGAGTCACGTGAATATTAAAATGTGCTGATATAATTAAAGTGTTTTTCCTGTGTATAGTTGGTTCAACGTTGTGTACCCCTTCATAACTGTATTTTTCAGCCCCTGATTATTCACAGTTTGTTAGTTTGTGTGGAAGGGAATGCTAGGTGTGCTGCCCTCTGTTGGTGGAAAAACTCTGTACTGTGACAAAAAATAACACTTCTGCTAATGCTAACTACCGAATTAAAACAATACACTGTTGAATGTAAGTGATTTCAATAGTTTACAAGCAACTGAGAGCAACGCAGATGAGTGAAAAAAATTAGTGGGTGTATATTTTATTTGTATTGTGTATAAATTCTACATACTTGATCATTAAAGTGAAAAAAATGTGGAAATCCCAAAATTGTGTTGTTTCACACGTATCTTGCAAATAAACATTGTTTTAGTTTGAATTTTTGTTATACTCTTGTTGTTTATGTGTCAATAGAGTAACATGGAAAATAAAGAAAGAAGTAAAAAGCTATAAATGAGTGACAAGTGTAACAAATACGTTTGTGTAATACATACATGACAAATGCATTTACAGCATCATCCAATAATTATTTATGTTACTTATTTATGTTAATTTAAGATGGCATGGTAAAGATTACGTCCACTTGCACCAAAGACAGGGTGTATATAATTCGTATGGACGATTAATCTTCTGGTACGTGTAATGTCCATTTAGCCTCAGATTTGCACAGTCATTTGTCATAACATTGTGGAATTACAAACGGAATCGTTTTACATATAAACTTTTCCGTTCCATCATCTCTAAGTATTTCTTTGCCCGCATGTCCGTTGGCTCAGCTTACTGCTAACAGCCGGATCTTCAGTGACCTCTGGCCAAAGAGCTAGCACTTCAGCTTCTCTTCTGGAGTGTACGGCGCTTTGTTGAGGGAAGATGTACCCCAATCATGGACGCTTAGCGACATCTAGTGTTCCTTTTGTTTGTTGGTATCTTTCTTTTAGAATAAAAGCAACGTTAATTATGTTTTTTTTGCCTCTTAGTAATACTCTTTATACGCCCTAAATCCTAAAACCTTTCAGAAAATATGTGAAAATGTGACTATATATATATATATATATATATATATGTGTGTGTGTGTGTGTGTGTGT
>JBBJLS010103068.1:0-19971 GCA_037577275.1 Bryconaethiops microstoma | reverse complement strand
GCAGAATGAGGTGCTTGTGTAGGAATTTAACAGACACTGGACTGGAACGGTTTCACACTCATAGAGATGCTGATTTAAAAATAAACTGCAGTGGTCTCTTATTTTTTTCTGGAGCTGTACATGCATCAAATCATGGCAAGGTGGTGGGTATTCTCAAATAGACTTGCTTATATGTTTTTTGACACTGCCAACATATTGCCAACAAGGAACAAAGCATTGACAATATTCAGGTTCTATTGACAACAATATGTCATAGAGTATCAGAAACCATATAATCAAGTCTATTTTACATTACCAGCCACTTTCACATGGCTAATATGTGGCTTCTGATACTGTATGACTTATTATTATTAATAAACATGTCCAAAAGCATGTACAATATTCCAGCTTCATCACAGCTAGTACTGTTTTTAGGTATGTGATGTTCTATTGTCAATTTCTATAGGTAATAGCGTGTTGTACAATGTGTGACTTGACACAGTTTGCGGCACAACAAAAAAAAAACCATGAAATTAAATTGTTGCATCATGCTTACACAGGTGTAAAGGTGGAAATACAGGGACCCCTTATATAAAGCACTTTATTTAGATACTCTAACTATAAAGAGGAAATGTGCTTCTTATAACTGTCATACATTGTATTGGTGCCCCCTAGTTTGTATGTAAAAATGTGTTGCATTCTATATAGAGAAGATGTAGAATGCAAAATTTAATGCATAATTTGCTAAATTTAACATGTTTTTTTTTTGGCACATTTCATATTTGTTGTCTTATTTTACTGTCACATTAAACTTAGCAAATAAATTGAAATGGAAATTGAATGTTTGTTCCATATATTCAATGTATGGAAGTAAGGGGTCTACAGCAAACCCTGAAAATCGGGTGTGTCCCAATACTTTTGTCCACATACTGTATTTAGCTATAGTATTTTCTTGTCACACACACTGGTCACGTGACAGATACTGGGTCCCAGAAGTGAAGTGCGTCATCTGGTATATAAACCGGGAAACAGAGAAATTTATACTCAGTATTATTATTTATATCCATATTACAGTGTCTTTCATATCGAGTATTTTCTACACGGTTCTTATTGGATTTGTTTAGGCTTGATATTTTATATTGTTCTTGTCTGTGTGTGTCTGTGCAGTCGTGACAGGATCAGTTTCCCCCAGGATCAGTTTTCTGAATCTGATTCTGATTCTGAATAAACATTATAATGCAGTGTGTAGGCAACCTGAAATCCTACACAATGCAGAGAAATCTCACAAATTCAACTCATCTTGTGTATTAGCTGCACAGCTCATATTTATGTGGAAGCTGCACAGCACAGAAGCTGAAGCAGATTGCAGAAACGTAGTGCTCTGGATGACCCACATATCCACACTCATCAGCTGATGCTGGCCTGCTTGGGCTCCTCACACAGGCTGGGGACCGGAGGCCCACACCTCGGCTGAGGCGCTGTTTATTTTAGCCGGGGAGCCGTGGAGAATTCAGCTTAGAATAGTGCGCCCCTTTTATGCCGCGTCTTAATGGATGTGGGCTAAGTCGGGCAGAGTTGGAGGGAATTAGAGCCTCGCAGAGTCAGAACTGCTCCATCTGCTTCCGTTTCCGCCCAATAACTCGAAGCATTTGATTCAATTAAGAACGTGAAGGCCTCTTACAAGGAGGCCCAAACAAACAGCTGAGAAACACCCCGGAGAAAAACGTTCAAGGAGCGTTCGCCCTCAAAAGCCACGAGGCTGGAGCTGAGCTTTCCACTTCGTGCGTGATTCACACTGCGGCTCAGACAGTTGAACGGAAACAGCGCACGAAAAGTGAGTCACAGGATCTCAGGAAAGGGACTGAATTTAATGCAGCATTATTTATCATAAAACTTCATATAAAAGAAAAAGCAATACATTCATTTCAGCCTGAAAAAAGGAAAAAAAAATCTGCATTTCCACTCTTTTTATTGTGATAAATATATTCCTCTGCTTGTATTTATAATTGAAAAACAAATAAAGTTAATTACAAGAAGGTCTTTCACAGAATTTGTATTAAATGAAGCAAAAGTGGGTAATACCCATATACAGTACTGTGTAACTCTTAGGCACCTGTGGAAATTGTTTAAAGCCAGAGTCTGATAAAGTGTCTTTCTACCAATAAAATTAACGTTAGAATAAATACAAACAAACCGATTTTCAGAGATTTATTTACAGACATCTATAACAGGTTAAAAGTAAATATATAAGTTGCTTCGCAGAGCTTTTTTAAAATCTTAGTCTAACCTTAACTACAAGTGCATTTAAAGATCAGTATTTGAAGGCTTTATGTTTCTGTATAGTAGCATTTTTGCAATTTTTCAATTTGTGCAGGCTTTAATCTTTTAACAGCAATAAAACTATGACAAAATTAGCTGTGAATACTTTCTTACAGTGCATCACAGGACAAAGGGGTGAGAACAAGACAATATTTCGTGCAACTTTTATTTTGACGCTTCTGAGTTCTCCCCTTCCTTAACCCTCCCTTTGGTTTGTCCCATGACTCCAATTAGTTTCACCTGGTCCGTGTTAGTGCCCCCCCCCTCTACTTAAGTTGCCTCCACAGTGGCACAGATATTTGTCCACCTTCATGAGACCTTTTCCTCTGTGTCCTGTTTGTTGATTTATTTGTGCTTTTCTGGTTTTCAGTTATTGCCTGGCTTGTGCTCCCGTGTCTCAGGTCCCTCCTCTGTTAACATCTGCTCTTCCCTGGTTCCCAGGGTTCTGGTTTATGTTGACCTTGCTGTTTAGGTCTATGATGGTCTGACCTCACTGCTTGTGTCTGCCTCTTTGTTGGTTGTCCTGAGCTGAGTGTACGTGGTGTGTGGGCCCCTCTTGTCAGAAGTGTGAGGTCTGTCCTTGCTGTAAATTGTGGTAGAGCAGGGGTGTCCAGCTCCGGCCCTGGAGGTCCGGTGTCCAGCACAGTTGGATGGTTCTCCTCCTCAAACACATTCACTAAACCTGACAACTGGTGAGGTGAACCAGGTGTTTCTGAGCAGGGAAATCACCAGAACCTGCTGCACCACGGCCCTCCAGGAACGGAGCTGGACCTGTGGTAAAGGGTCTGTGAGGGTGCTGTATGGCTGTGAGTCCTTGTTGCTTGATGGGTTATTGGTGCCCTAGGTGGATTAACTGACTGTGGACCTTGCTAGGAGCCACACATTGTTACTGGGCCTTCTTGCCAGACTGGTACCTCCTGAGAGATTGGATGACCTTGTCCATCAGCGAGGTCATGGTCCCCTGGGTGGCTGGTTTGTGTAGGCCCACCTATCAGTGAGGGGTTTGGTCCTGGGACAGCCTTGCTGGTGTGGATGGTGTATGTCTTCTGGTTTTCTGAAAGAACGGTACCCTGCCTGCTCTAGTCTGGTTGATTGCTGTATTTTTTAATTTAACAGATTCAAGCAACATATGCCCTTTAGCATGACTTTTTTTCAAAAATGAGTTGTCAAAGTCTATAAATACACACACGTGTGTGTGTGTGTGTGTGTACACATGTTTACAAACACACAAATGTCTATATATTTGTAAAGTGTACACTTTGTACTGTTGTGGTGTAGTTTATTCTACTGCGTCTGCCTCTCTTACCCTTGTTCTGTCCACTTTCTGCCACAGCAGTGCAAATTTTGGTTTGCAGAAAGGTTTATCCTATTTAAATCATCCTGGTGGCTGTAATATATGGCACATAAACAATTCATATTTGCATGTCATGTAAATGGAATCCATTTTATTGTGCTGGTATTGGATCTTAAAAATAAGCCACAATTTTACATGCAATCTTCACTAATTTATGAATCTAGCTTTTGTATTTAGGTTGGAAAGTTGTTTTTTAGAGCATGCCTGTTCCAGCCTCCGTGGTTCTGTCCCTCTAATGTCTGCTGTCCCTCTGTCCCAGTCCTGTTATCCCTGTGCTGCATGAGCCAGTGCTTCATATCCCCTTTGCTCTCTTTGCTCTGTTTGTCTGTGTTATTAAGTCAGCCTGGCTTCACAGCTCCCGGTTGTGCGTCCCATTCTAAACACCCTCACACCATGTGATATGCTTTTATAACAACTTTATTTGGATGCATATCCATTCATGTGGCTACATTACATCATGTACAATAAAAATTAGATTTATCTTAATGAGTTTCTAGGAATCCTTTTCAAATTATGTAAGTCAGCCGCAGCCCATCTGGCTTCAGGGACCAATCAGAAATGATCTGATTGTGTTTGCAGTACCACACCGGGAGGAGAGCAAGATTATGCAGGATATGCCACACAGCAATATAGCATGAATTTCCTGTCTGCATGCTATAATACCTCACATTAAATTTGGCCAGTAAACAGGGATCGCTCAGACCACAGTGATTCATGGGGGTGTGAATATATGGCACAGTCCACTGCAGGTTATTGATTTTCAGAGTTAAGATTCTTTGTCACATGCATAGTAATACAAGTTCAACACGTAGTGAAATGTATCCTGAACTGCTACTTTTATGACCGTGCAAACACTAAAAAAAAAAGAAAAAAAGCACAAACTTAAATTTAAAAAACAAATACAAAATAAAACAAGTTAAACAGGAACACAAGTTACAGGTAAAATGTGAAAGCTAAATTTGATTATTTTAAAGTTATTTAAGTTAGAAGAGTGGCAACAAGCTGGTAGATTTCCATATGTGCAATGTTAAAGTGCATTGTGCCATAGTAGCACAGGAGTGTAAACAGAGTAAGGACCTGTAGAGCAGCATGTAGTAGTAATAATGAATGCAGATATGAAATATGACAATGAATGTGGTATGACACCCTGAGATGCTGTATCAGTCCCTTAAGGTAATGCTATGAGGTGAGGGAGGCATGTTCTGGTTTAGGAACAAATAGCCATCGAACATGTAGAAATGAAGAAATGTTCTGTTCTCAGGCTTCGCAAACTGCATGTTATTGACTCATGGAATTGTATTGCTTTCATTCAAATGGATGATTTAGACGCTGTTTGACGGCAGCATTAAAAGAGAAAGAGATGATCATTCAAGCATGTCTAAGGAATATATTATCCTGTGTCTTTTTCTTTCTGATGGGGTTTTAAGGTGTGTAACTCAGCAGGTAGTCACTTGGTTAAAAGCAGATGTTGATTTTACTCCAGCTTAACAGGTATGAAGAACAGACGTGAACTACTTGAGCACTGATGTACGTCGCTCCGAATAAGAGCAACAGCTAAATGCTCTAAAGGTAACAGAAATCTTGCACAAAACAAATACAGTATTGACACAATAAAATCATACACATTTATGAGGTTTATTTCAATTGTTTATTTTCATTTTGTGTTTTTAAAAAGAAACAAATTTGCATTACCAAAAGTACACAAACACAAGCATTATTGTTTAATATTATATAAATGTATTTTTTATGTAGCAGTTTTAGAGTTCAGAGGGCCACTCAAGACCACAATCGTTCCTGGTGGTGATGCATTAATGTAATTTATAAATAAAATTGAGACAACATGCCTTTTCATAGAAATATTCTCATGCAAAGAAAAAATTCAAACAAGATGCAAAGGTCACAAAAAAAGAAATATCCCTGCAAAATCCCCTTATACTGAACTAAAACATGAGTCATGTAATTACTGAGTACTGCCCATATCACACAGAAGAAAATGTAGTTAATTTACTTGATTCAAATGTGTATATATAGAGAAACGAGCGGCATATTTTTTAATCAAACATTAAGGTAGCATGTGCACTTTATATCATTTTAACTGAGTTGTCTGTAAATGTCAGAGAATTTTAATATTATTTAAATTGTTTTGGCAGCTGTAATTTACAACACATAAACAATTCATATTTACATGTCATCTAAAAACAATCAGTTTAATTGTGCTGATCTTCTACTTATGAATAATTAATTAAGCCATGTTTTACACACCCTCCTTCACTAATTAGATTTATGTTGATGAATCTTTATGCATCTAGTTTAGAAAGTTCAAACAATA
Source organism: Bryconaethiops microstoma (assembly GCA_037577275.1). Lineage (NCBI taxonomy): Eukaryota > Metazoa > Chordata > Actinopteri > Characiformes > Alestidae > Bryconaethiops > Bryconaethiops microstoma. The sequence continues at coordinate 13,990 of JBBJLS010103068.1, read as the reverse complement.
CAAAACTTTTAACTGTGTTCATCAATTTTGTTCTTTGATAAAGTCACAAAATTCATGCCTATGTTCTTGGTGGGTGTAATATAGAGCACATACATTTTCATATTTGTACATAAATTCATACATGAATTCATATTTGTGCATCATTGTGTTGATATTAGATCTTCTACTCAAATAATAAAGCAGGTTTTACACACCCTCCTTCATTAATTAGATTTATGTTGATGAATCTTTATGTATTTAGGTCGGAAAGTTCATCTGATTCAAACAACACAAAACTGTTCACTGTGTTTTCATTGATTTTGGATTATTTGTAGATTTGTAGATATTAACTGTCCATTTGTAGAAGAGATGTGTAATCAAATCACTCTCTCAAATTAGATTTGGTTTCTTTTATGAACGATGTGCACATTTGAATCAAGTAAATTCAATTCAGCCTCTTTTTTTATAGAAACATTGTGTTTAGATGGAACCAGACACAATGTCTAACGAATCTAAGGGTTTTTCTTGCTCTGGAAATAAATAGTAAAACATCCCAGTTTCCTCACCAGCGTTGCTGAAAGCTTTTATGTTCACGAGTGTCAAACAGTGCTCCACAACTTCAAAGTGAGATTATTCCTGTGGCCTACTTCTCTCCGGCATGCTGTTACAGCTGACTGGCTCCATCATGATCAAAAACTCAACCATATGGCAGCACGACTGTACAGGAAAAACACATTCGCCACATGTTAACCATACACTCGGTACGTGAGGCACTTCTTTCTGTTCTCTCTTTCTTTCTGTCGTCTGTCCATTTGGCTCATTGCCCGAGCGAAGGCCAAAGGCATTACGGTTAAGATCATATTTTAGGTCCGGTGACCCTTCGTATACAGAAATGAAAGATACAGCACACAAATCGATGGCTTGAATAAGACAGAGAAGGAAATCAATTTAAAGGCCCAGAGCAGACAGGAAGTCTAGGAGCATGACTGTGCTGACGTCAGTGCGTTTCTACTGTTTTTGACAAACAAAAGTGTCTTTTGTACAATATATCTAATATTTCCCATTATAAGACTGCAAATTAGATCTTACTTGGCTTGTTTCAGTGATTGAGGCTTGAAGGTGGTAATTATCTGCCAGTGGAGTGAGTTCTCTTCATTTGGTAAGATATCTAGAAACTGCTTGAAAAATCTTAAAGAGAAATAATATACTGTCAATGTTTAAGATGCTTTTGCTTGCCAGGATATCATTTTTGTAGTGAAATTGTATTGGTCATAGTAAAGGCTGGATATCAAAAATAAAGCACTTAAACGGTACGGTCTGATTGCTACAATAGATCAGTATCGGAAGTCTGTCTTGCACTTCAAAGCGGGAACAAACTGTGACTAGACCTTCAATTTAGACCACAAATATAAAAATATGGTGAAAAATAATGAAAAAATATACCTGTGATAATGCTAAGTTTTTGCTAAGATGTTAGCGCTAAGCTAACAGGATCGCACAAGAACAAATTCCTTGTTTTAACGTAATCTTGCAGGCATACTGCATTGTGTGCTGCATTTCTACAGTGACTCCTTCAGTAAAGAGTCCTGGTGTAGAGCTGCTACTGTTTACCATTTGACACAAATCCACGGGTTAAACTGTTCATATTCACAGTCAGTGACGGATCTAGAACTTCCAGAAGGCAGAGAATGACATTTTCATAAATCATTTACATCCATGGAAAATCAAAAGGTTAATTGGTTCATTTGGTGGTTAATATGACAAAGTAGGACTTCAAACCAGTGCCTGTAGGTCTAACCAATGGGAGAGCTCGTTTAGCTACATCTAGTCGAACAGAAATCTGATCATTTTCCATTTAAAGAATTTAACTCTTTCCAACCAAAACTCCATTTCTTGCAGAGTTTCAGTACGAACAGGTTTCTAATTTTAAAAATGATTTGTAGTTCCCAGACGTTTATAGCCCTTCTTTGAAGAGACTCTTAGGGTTCCCTTCTATCTCCAACCCATTGCTTGCTTAAGCTTTCAGTATAATTAAAAAACAGGACAGAGCATTCACTCAGTATTGGAGTCAGCATTACGGTCATTGGTATCAAGTATTGGTATCAATATGGAAATATTTTGAAGGATACCCAGCCCTTGTCAAAAAAGTCAAAACATAATCACACTCCTCACATTTCTGACCTTCCGTAGTACACGAGAGGTTCCCTATAAACATTCAGAAGTTAAATATAACTGTCTCTCATTTTCATTACAGCAAAAATCATTTCTACACACTCAAGGATTCATTTAGCACTGGCATCCACAAAATATGCAAAATATTAGTGTTAAAGTAAAGATGTAACTCATGTACTTTCAGTCAGGCTTTACAGTTTCAAGTTTATCAGAAAAAAATGTCTTTATTGGTTTAAGATAGATAAGCTTTGGGAAAGAAATATGTTTTAGAAACAGGCCCCCTGCCACAAAGCACAGATGAGTTGCTGATAGAGGCATATTAGAGGCCAAACACCATCATTCTTTACATAATCTTATTACGGTGAGGGGAAGGAAATGGCCTGTGCCAGGAGATAAGACTCGCACGCGGCCAGAATCCTTCACGAAATCAAAACACTCTACTACTGTTTCCTCGAGGGCTGATCATTCTCATAAAGGAAACGGCAAGTAAGTAAATAAATAAATAAATAAATAAATATTTCTGTCAAATAGTTAGGCCATCTTTTAAATCCCAAATGTAAATCTTGGCAAAATCGTCTTAGAATTACAATTTAAATAACTGAGGAAAAAAAAACAAAACAATGTAAACTTTTTTTTGACGTACATCCAGTTAAACAGTACATTCAAACATTTCAACTATACATTCAAACAAAGTGAGCAATTTTTGTAATTAAAAATATACATAGATTGTAATTGTGAACCGAACTAAGCATGCACACTCTTACTAATAAAGGCTCCAAAATGGTTCTTAGATCTTGAACTGCTAGAGAACATTTACATTTATGTGGAGGTTCTTTAAAACTTTGAAAACAACAAAAATGGTTCTTTACAACCATCAACTTGGGCTCCTGAGACAGTCCACATATTTACTCCATCTGATCTCCACAAAATCAGTTTGGAGGCAAAGCTACGCCGGCCACTGAAGTGAAATCACACAATCTAAAGAGCTACAGCACTGACGTACAAGAGCATTAATACACAGGTAAACACCAGAACACACCAGTGAAGGAAATCCATAGCACTAATTCTAATGAGTTTTATATGCAATAGTCTTATCATGTGAATATCACTACTTATATCACTATTACTGATCTACTACTGATCTCTATTACAGCAATAACAGACTCTTAACCACTTTTAGTGTTACTAGTAATTCACTTAACTGTAGATTATTTATCTATAGTATTTATCTAGAGTTTTTATTGATTTGTTTAGACATTATATTTTATATAGTTCTTTTCTCTGTGTCTCTGTGGAGTCGTCATTAAAGCAATTTCCTCCAGATCAGTAAAGTTTTCTGATTCTGAACAGTAACACTTTGATTGCTAGACTTGGAAAGTTAATTAAGCCACATGCCTTGTTTTTTTAGGGTTTAATAGGTCATGTGGTCTGCCACACTGTTTAGTCCAGATCCAACATCTTTCCTCTGGTCTTCAGCTCAGGATTTGAGTAAAATTCTGTGATTTTACTCATATTGCCAATTGGACATTCAATCTTTTTAGTTTAAGAAGCCCATTGTGTGTGGTGAAGTAAAGTAATAATAATAATAATAATAATAATAATAATTAATAATGTATTAATCATGTATTTTATTCATAGATGCCTTTCAAGGTACTCAAGGATGTCTGACATTACATAGTAAACTAAAACACACACAGTGGTGTGAAACAGACCTAAATGCAGCATAATGAGTTAAATTAATATAATAGCATAAGCCATTAACGCCAGAGTCAGAATAAGCGAGTTTAAAGTGAGTATTTTAAGGTGGCATCTGGAGATTGGAAGGGAGTCAGATTTCTGGATGTCTTGTGGAAGAGAGGAGCAACACGGCTGAAGGTTCTGAAACCAAGTGAGATTGATGGAAGTAAGGGTACAAGAACCAACCCAGACATTTGATAAAATTGGCATGGTGGGTGTTTACCAGTATATAACAATATGTATCATATCCGATCGCTTACAAAATGAAAAAAAATAGCTATCTGGCCATTTGTAATGTTTTATAGAAAACAACTACAAACAGAATCACTATGTCCAAAACCAGGTACAGGAACCTTTTATGTGGATAATGTGGATGTCTGGGAGCCCTGAGGCCCAGTTTGAAAGACTGTTGTACAGAAAAAGCTCAAAATCTCCTTTTTGGAACCTTTATTTTCAGGAGTGATTGTTTGTGATCCTCTCGTAGGTCCTACATTGTCAGCGATCAGCATTAAAGACACGTTTCTGTGAAAGTGAGAAAGGGTTTTCAGCTAAAACCATCCATAAAGCAACAGATTATTAGCTCTGAAACCCACAGGTCGCACATGGACAAATAGAAAAAGGGCTTAAGTCTGTCTGAGGTGTTTAGTCTTGGTGTTTCAGTAGAGAGCTCTGTGGAGAGGCCTCCCACTCAGAAGTGTAATATACTGAAAATATCTTGCAGGTTTTTTTTTTAGATGTAGCAATATATCAACAACACATTACAATATATTGCATTTCTGAATGGGCTGTCGGTCTGGAGCATGCAGGTGTGGGTTACTGTCCTGCTGCCCTGGCCTTCTGCTCCAGCACGCTGGCTCTCTGCTCCATCATGGCTCTCATCATCGCCGGGTTAATAGCAGGCGTCGTGGCAGGAGACAGTGGACGTAATGGATATTGGCTGCCTTTTCCACTCACTAACACACACTGAAAGTACGGGATCTTTCCTGTTGAACAGAGAAAACAATTCGGATTTACTCCCGAGTTTCCGAAGCTTGATGGTTGGATTCTTGCTCCAGCGGAATGTTAATAATCCCACTGACTTTAATGAACGAAATGTAGCACATTTTGACACTCTATAACTCCTCCCCCTGTCACACACCCACGCAATAATCTGTGCAATAACCGGCTGCAGCTTTTTATTGGGTGCTAAATGATTATCAAGATGTTCAGTATCTTATGTGCAATAATCTTACCATGTTAAATAATACAACTGGTCTGTGTATTTGAAACTCATAAAGGATTTATGGTTGCCAGAAACATTTTTTGTCTAGAGACCCTGAAATCAGGGCAAATAACCACAAGGCCCTGAAAGATAGATATCCAACAAGTGTCCGGTGCAGCAATAACGAGTGGTGTGACTGATTTAGAGTTAATGAGCAGTAATTGAGATTAATCTTTGAAATCCAACGGATCAGTGGATTTCATGTTTGACAGCTGACAGATGAATAAAAACCAACTGAAGAACTGAAGACTCAGTGTGATTGAATCCAGCACTGCATAATGCTACACAACTGAAGAGCCAGTTAAAGACAATGCAGGTATACGGAGACTATGAACATCAGGAAAGCCAGTAAGAAAACAGTACCAATGCCTAATTATAAAATAACAAATTAACTAATTCATTAATTGAATCTTCTTATTAAAACTACTGTCACAACTTCCATAAGGTGTTAATCATAAGGATTGTGAAAAACATACATTCAGTTCAATGTTCAGCTATATTCAGGTAGATGTATTTGAGTGAAAACGGTTATAAAAAAGTAATCATCCTCCACAGAGAAGACATTTTTGAACATTTTTGTACACACTTACTGGTGGTTTGTTAAATTTTACCATTTTGGAAAAACAAAAGATTAAGTGCAAAAGTGCACATTACATTTTACTTTTTTGCCAATAGAAAATAATATTAATTAACAGAAAATGGGCACTGAAATATGTTATAATTAAGGTCTCTACAGAGGTGTACATAAGTTCAGTACATTTTTACAGCATATAAATATATACTGTTGCTGTGGAATTATAATTGTGTGGCTTACCTGGCTTCTTCCCTTCAGTAACATTGTCTTCAGCTTCTAATGAATATATAAAAACAAAAGGGATGGACTGAGACACTACAAACAGACAGCAGTTAAATGCACTCGGTAGTGAAAAAAACATTAAACATCAGGTCACCATTTCAGTAAACACAGCAGACGAAGAGCTGCTTCAGTTAGAGGAAATCTGTGAACCTGCTGTTTAACCCTGTGGGAGAGACCGAGGTGACATGAAGAAGCATCTCTATTACACACATCAGACCAGGAGACTGGAGGAACTCCAGTGAAGAACAGGGCCATGAATTCCAATACAGATCTTAGAGGGGGCTTTGATGGGTGGTAAAAGGGGGCTTAAAATAATGTTAAGCATCCAGTGATTTATAAACAAGCAATGCAAGAGACAGGGCTGGAGAGAGAATACTGTGAGGAAGGTGAAGACAGAGTTTGGTTAGTGGAACGTGAGGGCAGCAGTCTGGAAAAATGATCAGATTAACTGGGGGTATCCTTTTCTATAGGAGTGGGATCGTTTCTATTAATGAAAAAACAAACAAACCACAGTCGCGTACCTTTTAAAACCAGAGTATAATCACAGGGTGCAGGCTTGAAGCAGTGGTTCTCAGTCTTGCTTCTGGAATATCCCTGACCTGCGTAGATCAGTATTTTTCGTCTCTTAAATTTTTAAGCCTGTCCTGCATGAAATCTGACTTTTACAAATCAGTTCATGCTACTTGTATGTGTGGTTACAAATGTATCATCATACAGTTAAAACTCAGTTTGAACCGTTGGATTTCATGGTTACACATTAAAAAAAGGCCAGATTTTGCAGGTTTAAGTCCAGTTTGAGGGCACAATTTGACTACATTTTTCATCTTCTATGGGTTAAAAATGCATAGAGAGCTGGAATAATATATTACACAGATGTTCAGTCAAGTATAATGAACATTTTCCAGCCTATGCCTCTGACAAAATGCATCCTAAAAATGCAACCCCTAGAATTTAAAAGCCAGGCCTAGTTCTGATTCACATCAATGGTATCCATGAAAGGACACCCCTTGGAAGAGAGAAAAAGGGTGTTTACTTGGTTTAATTTGAATACACTGTTTCAAATGTCAATTTTTATCTGACATTGTATTGAAATGGTTACGCCCTAAACATTTCATATGGTTTTCCATTTTCCATCACTGTACATCAACTCTTGATGTTGGAATATATAACCAGACAATTTGCACCACCCTAGTTGCCATGTCATATATATCATAGACTCCAGGGGGCTTCCAGGTCCAGGATTGAGAACCACTGGCTTAGATGCACACTGTCTTAAACCTACTTCAGATACTTTTAGGCTGCAGGGAAGTGTACGGACCTGTACGAAGCTGTCATAATTGGTTACATCACCAATTATTGTGACAGTCCATATAATGATTTAACCATCTAAACCAATTGACAGTTCTTACAGGTATTATTTAATAAATTATGACAGTCCTTACAGTGATTATTTATAGTTGGTCATAGTTGGTTAAATGATTACTGTAATACTGTCGTAATTGGTCAGATAACCAATTGTCAGTTCTTACAGCAATTAAACCACCTAAACCAACTCTAACATTGATTAAACCATCTAAACCAAGCCTGCGGATATCCTTAATCAGCACTGCTCTAAGAACAACACAATGTTGGGAGATGACTGTAAAAGTCAGGACTTGCAGAGTGAGTTGCATGATGTCAAGCATCCTGTGCCTGCAGTGTTTTAACATTTTATTGTGCAGTTTTACTGAAAATAATCTTTAACAATAACATAATTCACTGGCCACTTCATTAGAACCCCCACCCTTGTAGCTCCCTCCTGCTGGAGTACAGTTAGACTACAGACTGACTTCAGTTTGTGTTCTCCATCCTCTGTTCCCTCATCAGTGTCAGGTTTTAACCGCAGGATGCAACTGGATATTTCTTAGTGGTGCACCAGGCTCAACCTAGCAGTGACACGGAGGTGTGTAAAAAAAACAAAACAGCCACACTACAGACCATGACAGCCATTATTATGTGTCACTGTGAGGTACTGACAATGACTCACCACATATAAACGCCATCTGGTCACGGGCTAGAACTTGTAAATGGAGCTTTAAGGTAGGTGGAGGTCATAAAATGGCCAGAAAGTTAAAAAACAAGCTATATATTTTTAATAAAGTGAGCAGTGAGTGGATGTATTTAGATGTACTTTTCCCAACATAAAGATTTTAGCTCTCCTCTGGTTCTCACACTGTCTTGACACTTGAGTGTTTCCTCAAATTGTAAGTCGTTAGGATAAAAGCATCTTCCAAATGAGTGTAATGTAAAGTAGTGTACAAGGTAGAGGCTTCTAACACAGTGGACAGTGAGTGGAAGTGCAAGGTAGGGGTTTCCAGTAAAGTGAACAGTGGGTGTATGTTTAGTGAAGTTAATTGATTATGTTAATTGATTGAGATTACCCAGTAGACGTAGATGATACCTTAGTGGTGCCTGGTGGTTTTGGTAGTTTTCCCAAGTTCTATAAATGGCAAGTATGTAAGATTCTTATTAGCTCTTAAAGTAGTAAGACACATGAAGAATGCAGCAGTTATGGTTAAAATGAGGGCCTGACTAATACATTTACATTGTTATCACCATTAAAAATACAGTCAAGAACTCAAGACTCTGGTAGTTCCAGTGTTTAACTGACTAATGTAGCTGTCTGTTGTTGTGAATGGTCAAAAATGACCCAAAATATGTCAGTTATGAATTGTCGAATTTTGTAACCAATAGAATGTGAGTGGCACAAATCCCAGCCAAAAGCACAACAAAGAGTAAATTGTCATCATACAGCAAAACGGCTTCTTAAATAGAGGTTCCCCCGGTGCGTGTTGATGCTCGAGGTGTCAGATGTCATGTTGAGCTTTGTTTGGTGTTCCTGCGTCACATAGAACCAAAGTTATTGGAATTTAAAAACATGTAATAATAATAACCGCTGCTGGGGTTTAAAAACGGCGTCAAAACAAACTTTAGTAAATCAGAGTTTACTGATACACTCTGAGTTCTAAGGGTTAACCTCAAGCAGAAGAAAGTCTGGGCACTTCTTACCCACTTGCCCACTAGCTAGGTCTCTTCCTAGACATATGATGCTGTTCATATAAAGTCTCACTGCACAGCTTAACACGCTTGGAGGAGAACACTAACCACCAATTCTATGGGCTATCCAGAGTGAGCAAGGCCAGTTATGCCCTCCTACACTTTCAAATGATCTATTAGTTAGGCCCTATTTCAAATACAGAGCATTAATACTATAAGCCTCATTCACTTCCAAATGAAAATGCATGTCGGGATGGACTGTGGTTAAGTTTAACACCATGGACAACAGACAGAACTAAGGACATGCAGAACACTCAAGTCTGTACTTACTTGCTGGTTCTCCTGGTTTATCTAAGGGCAGATCAGTAGATCAGTAAAGTTCATTTAAAGAATCCACAGTTAGTGAGTAGTTCTGTATGAGATCTGTAAGACTCAGTAGTGCCTGTTTAGTCAACAGTTAACTAATCACTAGATCCCTATTACCTACAGAGTAACTAAGGGGAACTTATTGGTAGTTAAAAAATGGATTTACGTCTTAATATAGCACCAATCATTAATTACATTATATTTAGTGGTGCTGTTCAAGCATACACTACATGGACAAAAGTATTGGGACACTCCTCTTAATTTTTTAAGTCAGATGGCCACTTACAATCTTAAGTTTTCGATAACTGCTTTACAGCTAATTTCTATGTGAGGATGAATAATTTCTGCATACCTTCTACGTCCTTGGCAGCTTTTCTCTCCTCTGGAGTGGATTTCCCTGTGAATAGAGCATAAAAAGGCATGATATGTGGCCTTTGCTGTTTCACTTTACCCAGTGCCATTACTCCAACACTGTTTGACATTTCTGTAATACCACCTCAACTCTGTAAGCACAAACATCAAGCCGAGCTTCAAAAGTCAGTGCTTTCTGCTCTTTTCTTTTCTACTCGCTTTGTGTTGGGTATGCACAGTAGTCTGTAATTACAAAGTGATGTAACAGGCAATCAAAGGGATGCGTTCATTTCATCAGTGCTGTCATAAGAGTACAGAACGTCTGTCAGGCTTTTATTCTAAAGTTATGTTACTTGACAGATCCAATTTTCCTGCGTCAATTAGAGTTAAGAGTTTACAAAGGATTTGAATGACTGGAGTCTGTATATGATCACTTGTGGAATAAGAAACTCTGTAGTTTTATGGAACATACACACTAAGAGTTTTTATCCAGTGGTGCCTACTATATAAATAACACATAAAATATAAATGAATCCTCCATAGCTGGCAGTTAAACTAACCAGCTTTAGCTGTGGCTTTGGGCTCTTTTGCTGAAAAGACAAGAGAGACTATATCCTTTAGAATTGAGGGTAAATTCATCCTTATACTTTACATTGATCATTTCTTTTTTGTCATTAAAGTGAAGGTGTGGCCAAAAATATGAAGGGATTCCCTTTCACCCCAAAGGTAATCGATTTGCCAATACATGTTTGGTGTCTGAAGCTTATTTCTTTACTTTAGCACTGGTGCTACCATGCTAAAATACTCTATATTGACAAAAGTATTGGGACGCCTGACCATTACACCAACATGGACTTTAATGGCATTGCATTCAAATCCATAGACTTTAATACCGAGTCGGTCCCTTTGCAGCTGTAACAGCTTCCACTTTTCTTAGAAGACTTTCCACAAGATTTTAGAGTTTCTGTGGGACTTTGTGCCCATTCATTCTGTAGAGCATAACTAAAGTAAAGGATAAGGGACCTAGTCCAAACCCTGAAAAACTGCTCTGTCCCAATACACAATTTGTCCATATTGTGCACACTGAATTTATAGCTGCCAGTTAGCATCACTCAAAATGCATCCTTGAAACACTGTACATGTGCTTCAAATCTAGTCGAATTGTTAAGTCATCTCAAAAAGACTTTATGTTGTTACTGACACTTCATGACATTGTTATCTGGTCAGGTAAACATGGTAAAAAGTACAGAACATAGCTAAAATACATGCAGAAGCAGCCAAATTGAAACCAGAATTTTGACAGTATGTCATATAATGGGCTTCCATTACTTTCTTTAGCAACATTAGTCTCAAAGCTCCAGTGCAAAACAAAAATAAAAACAAACAAATTTCAGACACCAAACAATACGAAATATCTTGGTGAGTGAAATACATTTGAGGTGTGGCAGAAATTATCTCTTGTTTCAAGCATTGTTTTAATGTTGGAATGTATACCTGGAATCTTTGATTTAGCAGCTTGTTTCATCTTTGCCAGAGAGATCTTCTTTTTCTCTATCAAACAGAGCAGAATGAGGACATTACTCACAGTAGGCCATGGGAAAGGCAGTAAACTCTGTTACCAAGAACCATCACACTTTATCTGTCTCATCAGTCCTTATAGGACGTGACAGGAAAGAACAAGGTGTTGATCTTCTGTCACCCTCTTTACACGCTCAGCAATAATGTGATTGTACACTTATACATTAAATAACAATGAACAGAAGTTTGTTTTCAAAGCTGATATAAGAACTAACATGAACTGAACATTTTGTGAAACCTAGTGAGGTCTGAAAGGCGCTAGGGCTTAATTAAATGGATCCTTTTACTTCAGAGTAATTGATAATCTTTCTCTTCTGTGATATGGGCTACGTTCCCCAGTTCATTTAAACTGATGGCCGAAAATGTAATTTCCCTTCACTCCAAATATAGTCGATCAGCCAAGATTGCATAACTAAATAATCCCATACTTGCACTAAACTCAGTCAAGTGAAATTCTGGTTTATTTGGTTTAATCTCATTTCATTGCACGTACCTCCAGCCTCAACGCCATTTCATAACACATTTGCATTAAACTGTGTCCGTTTGTTAAGTAATCTCAAAAAGACTTGCTTATGTGGTTTCTAAAAGAATTGACAACCATATGCTGCAGAGTCAGTAGAAGCAACTACTGTATCTATGAATGTGACTGGTTCTGTTTTTGTTCTTTGTCTTTCTGTTTTTGTTATTTTTGTCTGTTTTTGTTCGTCGTGGGTCTGATTTTGTTCTTCATGGGTCTGTTTTTGTTCTTCGTGGGTCTGTTTTGTTCTTCATGGGTCTGTTTTTGTTCTTCGAGGGTCTGTTTTTGTTCTATATGTGTCTGTTTTTGTTCTTCATGGGTCTGTTTTTTGTTCTTTTTGTCTGTTTCTGTTCTTCATGGGTCTGTTTTAGTTCTTTGTGTTGCTCCTGGAGGAACATTGTTTCACTGTGCATATGGCTGAAATGACAAACTTACTTGACTTGAAAAAATGAACGCATGCAAAATCATAGAGCACCTTTACCTACCCTCAGTTGGGGGCTTCGCAGCCTTGGTTACTTTCCTCTCTTCTGATCATGTTGAAATTAGAAAAAGAATGGACAATTAGCATGTCTCCGTAAATGATCTCATCACAGGCTCTCAGTAATTCTGTTATACTTCCCAAAATGGAAACTATAATTTGTAGAAATGCCTTACAGACACAATTGACCAATCAGATCTGAGTTAAATGGTGGAGCAAGCATTAGACTGAACACTCTCTCTACCAGTTAAGAAAATGTGCTAAGATAGGGAAACCTGATCCAGATGAAACAGAACAGAATTTCATCTTGGTCGAATCCCACAGATTCTGTGATTACTTGATGAAAAATGGGACACAGATCAGATATAAAGGCCCTTCATGAGGAATAATGAGTTATTTTCCATTCTGATTTTCAGTCCCATTAATTCTGTGATAAGACAGCACCCGCTCAGACTGACTGAAATGAAACACAGTGTGCTTAGAAGTATGCTGGCCATGCTGCTAAAACATAGATTCAGATTAAAATCTTTGTCATTTTTCAGGTGATTAATGTATCATGGCTGCAATTACCTCTAATAGCATCAGCTGCATGTGCTCCCCATTTATAATTACAATATAATCGTTCACCTCCAAACCACATAGCAAAATGATTTGTCAATTTATAACAGCAGCCAATTTTGTCCGGAGTCATACACAAAAAAAGTCCCAAAGAAACAAATGTGTGTTTTCGTAATTAGGATCTGCCTCTCGTGGGATAAGTAAGTAGCTTTAGGCAAGTTTCGAATGAGATTGTTCCTTTTAAGGCTGTCGCAGAATGCACAATGTGCTTGTGTTGGGCCGTTAGTTAACTTAGGGCTGTTTTCCTTCAGATAATGATCTGTCATTTGTGCAGGACTGCACAGAAATCCTCTTCCACAGAATCTACACCTGCCTCTCAGAAAAGATGGGCTGATCTACTGTTGTTCAAGGCCTTCACTTATGAGTTTCAGCGTTATTTTTTTTTCCAAAAAGGCCCCAAAAGAGAATGAGTCTACTGGATCCTGATGGATGGTGCTTGCACTGAGAAGTTCCACTGCATGTTACTCAGCACTTGAGAAGTTTCTGGACCAGATACTGTTTTTACTCAAGTCTCAATTTCAGTAAAAGTACTTTTATTTGAGGATGGCTTTAGGCTCCACTATCCATGTCTTTCAGAATGAACTTTGTATGGGTCAGTGTCTTAAGCACTCCAAGTTCCTCAGTGTTCTAGTCTTGGCTCTGGATGGTGGTATGTTTCTTCAAAACAGAACATTGCTATTGCTAGCAGGCCAGTAACGGTACTAGAAATGTCCGTTCAATTCTGTGCTAAAATCACATTTATTCTGAAGCTTTACAGCTACAGAGAGGGGAGGTGAACCAGAACTGCAGGAAGTTTAATGGTCATTCATATTCTGCAGAGCTGTATTATTAGTGGAATGCAACCAAAAAAAGAAACTTTGAGGTCATGTCACTAGACTCAGTAGCTTTAGTTGGGGAATGTAATGTTAATCTGTTGCAGATCTCTCTCTCTCTCTCCCTTTCTCTTTCTCTCTCTTTCTTTCTCTCTCTCTCTCTCTCTCTTTCTTTCTCTCTCTCTCTCTTTCTTTCTCTCTCTCTCTCTCTCCCTTTCTCTCTTTCTCT